>JANHFP010005817.1:167589-183334 GCA_032468135.1 Calamaria suluensis | reverse complement strand
AAAGAGTTACTATCATCTCTGATATTTATCTAAATATATTATTTACTGGCATACTACTAACTGAACATGCAAAATATTTTTAAAAATCAACTTGATTAGAATATTAATGCATTATTTATTTACTAAATTTATATGCTGCCCATCTCCTTTTTGAAAGGGATTTGGGCAGTTAATGATATGTGTTGTCATTCAAAACATAACTAGGAGGATATTAAAACACCCCTGCACCAATGTGCAAGTTTAAGTTCTCTTGACACTGTAACATACTCTAATTTGAATGTGAATGTTTGTTTATTTAGATAAAGTATATTACGAAGTTAAAGGGACTGAATTACAGAATGTTTTGCAGAAATAAGAAAGTTGAGTTTGTTATTGAAAGATTTTAGAGCAGTATATGAAGAAGTAAAACATTTAAGAATATATTAAACAGTGAAGCAAGTGACACCCATGCTTTATGTCTAACCATTTTATATAAAATAGGATGGTATCATTTTTAAAATGGTGCATAGTTTACTGCCCTGAATAACCCAGGCACTAGCTATCTTCCTCTGTTTAATGAAAAAAGCAATTCTGTTTAACTGAATATTGAAACAAAAGTTTCAAATCTCTTGGTCAAAGAAGTACTGGGAGAGGAGAAGAAAGAGAAGTCTGGTCTCTGTTTCATTGAGCTACATCATTCAAATGTATCCAATAAAAAGGCCAATGTTAGGAGAACAAAAGAGTATCCTAACTCTAGGCCTCTTCAAAGAAATGCAAAAATCCATGTAAGTTTCAAGCTTACCTCATTCTGAGCATCCTTAGCTTGATTTTCCGCCTCATTAAGAAGTGTTTTTAGACTAGTTGCATCACGCTGATGTTCTTCTTTTAAAGAACCCATTTTATTTTCAAGTTCCTTTCGGCTTACCTCCACAACACTCAGATCACTAGTAAGTGCTAAACTCTGTTGCTGAGAGCTATAAAAGGAAGTAAAAAAATCACAATACTTCATATTTAGAAATAAGGGTTTTAAACTAATGCATTGTGAATGTATGTTTTTTTGTAATCATAATACTATTGTACTGCATATCCTTATAATCAAAGTTCTAATGTACAGGCTACTGTGTACAAGTATTGCTTTGCAGCAACAGCATAAGCAAATATTTTCCAATCAGTTTATAACCAAAACCCAATAAAGCAGATTATAAAGTGTATAAAGTTCATTTGTTGTAACAATAAAGGCAAAAATAACCATAGTTTAAAATGTTAATTATACTAGAAGAAAACAGAAGGAAAATAAGTGAGCCTGAGAGGCTTATTTTCATGTTAAGTAAAGCAAAGTTTATATAAAATGGTATGAATGATATAGACACCATCAATGTATTTGCCAGAAAAGAAGGCATATTGGTCCTTCTTTTTATTAGCTCATTGAGGTCGATGAGTAGGAAGAGAACTGTACCTAAAACAGGTCAATTGAATAAGAGGAAAGATTTAGAGGAACTGTTAACATTCACAAGAAATAGAAATATAAGAACTAACCCCTTATTCAGGAGCCACTGTTTTAAAATTTAACACCTTTGATGTTTTCCCATTTGGTTCAATGGCACTTACTTATGCAGCTCCTTCTCCCTTTGCTGAAGTTCGCATGCAAGCAAAGAATTCTCCTTCTTTAATGAGACACATTCAGGTTCAAGAACAGCCAACTTTTTTCTTAACTTTTCATGCTCACCTACAAAGCAAAGAATGCTATGATATTCTTGAAGCTAGCTAAGAAATAATTATTTTTTTAAAAAATTATTAGTGCCAATTATATCTGAATGTACATGCCTGGGATTAAAAATTATGACAAATCAGTGTTTTGTAGGCTAAGCTTTTTTAAACAAAACAACTTGAAATTAGTAATGTGTAAACCCCACTGATTTGGCAATGAACATTCTGGAGAATTCTGGAACTTTCTGTTTCTCCTTTGGATCTGGGAGGCTCAGCAATTTCCTGAATTATATCCTAAAAATGAAAAATGGTTCCAGATTCCATGGGTAATTCAGCCCAAAATAAGACTACTTTGTCCGGAATGCCACGTCCAAAACATATCAAATTGCTTCTTTTCCAAAGAATTTGTTTCCAGAAACCATCAAACCAGCTTCAGAACAGCATTGGTCCAGAATACTTCTGACATACTTCTAAGGGACAATCTGGAGAATTAGTACATTTTGTACCTCCTTATTAGAAACTTTTCAGACAGTCTGAAGAAGCACTACATTTTTAAATTAACCACTGCTTGTTCTTACATAATATCAATCTGAACTGAACGATTTGATTCAAAAAAGGGCATGAAAATATCCTGTTAAGAGTCTTACAATCTTTCTATCATCATTTGATAGAAAAAATGAACTTTTAGAAAATATTATCCTAATACAATGAAAAGATCATTTGAAAATTAGACTTAAAAACTTCTTTTTCTATTGTTCCATCACTTTGCAGGAGATAATTAAAATGTACAACATAGATATCCACTACAGAACGCTTATGGCATGATTACTGTCAAGACATATATAAGAAACATGGGCCATTTTACTGACTGGCCTGGTGTCACCAAATAAGCTTCCAGGTCTTAAAGGTAAAGTTAAACCTAATTTCCCTCAATTTTATTCCAATTTCTGAACCTCTATACTTTACAAGGTAGGTGATGATACACTGTCTCCAAGGTGGCACAGTAAATCTAAGACTCATCAATTTTGAATCTAGTTCTACCTAATAAGCCCTATTCAGAATCACAGTATTTTGTACATAATGCATTTTTACTTTGAAGTTGTTATGACAGGACCTGTATTATAATTTACAATTTTGAGTGTTTTTATGTGGGCAATTCCTTGGAAATATACTTGAAAAACTTTTCCTTACAAGACATTTAAATTTTGGTTCGGATACTTTTATGGAATGGCTGTACTTCTGAACTACACTGACCACTGGCCTACCAAGTACACTACAGATTTTAATTTTTGACCCAGTTTCCTTTCCAAAACTTGTGATATGCAGCTGTGGATAGTTGAAATACCTCAAATTACATGTTGTAAAGAACTAAAGAAATTGATTGTTTACTGGATCAAACTTTAAGGTTCACATTGTCTTTACTACGATGTAACTAAAATTCAAATATTTATTTACTCTACCTCAATTTCTGTAATTAACCTAATTTTTGTTAACGAAAAAGCAATGTAGTCCCCAAACCCAAATTATTATTAAGACAGTTGTGTATACCTTGTAAACGGGTGGCTTCCTCTCTCTGCTGATGTTCATGCTGCTGACATTGTAGCTGAAAACTGGCTTGCAGATTGACAATATCTTTCTCATATTTGGAAGCCTCTTTGCGCCATTGTTCAAGCTCAGCTCTTACTTTTTGGAGCTCTTCTTGTAAAACAGTGACATCTGTGTCCCTTTCTGATGTGGCCTTTTCTGCCACATCTTGCAACAACAGGATCTCATTCTGAGCGCTCAACAATTCATTCCGTGTACTGGAGATCACATTTTCCTTTTCTTCATGAAGATGTTCAATATCTTTTTGTAATCGATGCAATTGAGCTATAAACATTTATTAGAAATTATATCTTAAAAATTTTAAGTACATAAATTCATTTTATTCAAATATAACTGTAAAATATTTTTATGAAAGTAATGCTACTGTATAAGATGAAAGAAATGCTTCCATTACATTACGATATTGTAGCATAACTTTTACAAAGATTTATGTGCCCCCTTGTTGTTATATTTGAATTATTTATACAAAAGTACAAAAATATCAGACACTTTTTGAGTGGATTTTTAAGGTTTGCCATCATAGTAAGCTTATACATTTATTACAACATTGCTCTAAATTTAAATATGTTCCTTAGAATGTATTTTATTATACAGATATAATCATAGACAATATAGGAAAAAGGGAGTTAATCCAGCTTCTCAAAATTCTGGTGAATGGCATGAGATAATTAAGAATGTACTGGAAAGACAGTATGGCTGAAGTCAGCTCAGGTACTTATTGTATAACCTTGTCCTGCACTTCAAGAAAGCCATAGCAGCTGTTGCTAACCTTCCTTCTTTATAGCTATGTTTATCTGTTTAAATAGCACTTGTTTGCTTCCACAGCAACCAATCTCCTGCAGTTTATGTGTAATTATTAAAGTAAATGTGCAGCTGCTACTTAAGGAGAACAAATGCTTATATATGTAATTTATTTTATTGTTCTTAAACTATCTTCTATATAGAAAAAAGAGTCTCAAGACAGTTATGTATTATATTTTTTCTTGTTATAAAAATGTATTGCTAAAAATGAATGTAACTATGAAAGAGTGGAGCAGTAATAATTCTACTTATTTTTCTCTCAGAGTGCAAAGTAAGGTAATGAAACTCTACATAAAGTCTTCCCAAAGGTTATTGGCTGTGAATAGGAATACTACTACCTACCTACTTAAAAGAGAAAGTTTAAACGTTCATTTCAGCAGGCCGGATTTTTTATAAGAATTATAGTGAAAAGATGTACACTCAACATTATGATGATGACAGCACATCTAAAAGGGTTTTAGAAAATTACGAAAATGAAAAATTTAAAGTAATATTTTTAAAAGATTAATCAGTTTCATATTTACTCTTAAATTGCCTAAGAGTGAAAAGTGCAAAACAAAATAAACCAGCAACCTATTAAGAGAAATAGTCAGTCAACTGACAGAAGTCAATCAACTATTTATAATGGTTTTCTCCTAATACAATAAAAGTTAATATCAAGGTTTGCCTTATGTATGGGGAATTTTGGCTAATCTCAAAACAATATCAATTTCACTATGGAGGATTAGTATGATTCTTCCTCTGAAATTCCTTCCTATCAGATATAACAACTGCATCCTCTGTCGTAGTATTCAGGAAGTTTTTAGAAACACAGCTTTTTAAATGGGCTCTTGAGGACCGAAGTATGAATGAGACCCAAGTTAGCTTGGATCTGGCTGCTTGTTTTGAACTGTTGCAATACATTATAATTATTCTTTGTTTTACTGTAAACCACTTAAGTTACATGACTAAACTGCCACAGAGGCTTTTGCAATAAATCATCACATAATATGGACATGCAAATGTCATGCACAATTAACACTGATAATAACACTTAGGCAGATTTTAGAGCGTATCTCCAATAATAGAATTTGCTAGGAAATCATTCATTTGAATCATCCTTAAAAAGTATTCTTGTCCATTTAAATAACCATTCGCTCGTTCATTTGTTCATTCATTCACTCTTTCATTCATTCATTCATTTTGCTGTCCCTCTCACAATGTTTTTATATCCTGTCACTGATAGTAATAAATTTTACAAACCATTTTAACAACAGGCATTTCATTCTACTTAAATAATTTTGTATGGAAAATTATTATAGTTTCTGTTCTTTTCAATGACAATATATACATTTTTCTATTATATTTTTGAAGATTCTATTTTTTACCTTGGAGAACTTGGATTTGTTTGGTGGACTCTTCAGCTTGCAATCGATATGCTTTTCTCTCTTCTTCCAACAGAGCTGTAAGTATTATGAAAATACTCAACATACCAATTTATTATGACTTCCACTATCAATTTTACAATATATATTAGGTATTAGTTTTTAAACAGATTACTTAGTTTAGTATGTCATTAAAAATTCATGACCAATGTAAGTAAATTACCATATTTAAATTATTACTGTGCTAGTTATAAACTTTGCCTAACATTGTTTAAAATATCATGCACTTTTTAATTCATTCATATTATTTTACTTTGAAGAAAAAACTGACTACAAGGAAAGTGACTGATTCCATTTTAATTGCTTAAGCTAAACATTATGGAAAACTTAAACCAAAAGGTACTACTATATATGTCTATTCTGAATTAAGTTCTTCTGAGTTCTTATTCCCAATTAAGTGCTGATAAAATAGCAGCCTTTCCCTCTCCCCCAAGGCTGAAAATATGGTATAAACATATGCCAGGCATCTAAATTAAAAAACGTGCAGATCATAGACTTAAATACCCTCTTCAATCACTGTATTGGGGTGTAATGTTTTCCTGGGAATTCTACAGCTCAAAGGACTCTTCGTCTCACCTTGCAATTCAAAACATTTTTGTTTACTGGTCCTAGCTAGCTCTTGGGCTTCAATCAGTTCATGGTGCAGCTGCTGAACTTCCTGTTTAGTCTCAGTTTCTGATTGTGCGCCCTGCAATTCATCTGCTAAAAGAACATTTTTCTTTAAAGCATTATTTTTGTCAGTAGCTGAATTTCTATTACTCTGTGAGGTAATAGGAATCAGATAAAACTAGTTAATTATACATTATGAATTAGGGAAAGGTTAGGAGACAAATAAGACAACTATCTATATATCCAAGCCATGCAAGAAGTTGTAAAATATAAATGGACAGAAAGAGGTTGTTAATTCTAACCTTAGCAGTCTTAAGATTTTAAACACAATTGTTCATACATATATTTAAAAATAATTCTAGTACCGCTGAAATGAAATATCATGGTTTATTGTTTTTAAACAATAAAAAAGACTTTGGACTGAAAGTTATAAGGACTCAATATATTAAAGAAAAATAATGCTTCATGTGCAAAATTAAAATTAGAGGATAAGATGCACTGAAATTAATTTGTTTCTGTTTTGGATTCTACCTACATTTCATATATGCATAAAGTACCAGTTTGTGCTTTAGCAACACTCATCAAAAGCAAATCACAGAGAACGAAATTAAATTTTCAATCCATGTTTCCAACTAATATTAATTCCAATATTAAATTATTTGCTCATTGAAATACATTAAATATTCAGAAAACAATGATTTACCTTTTAAGAGAGCAACTTTAGCAATAGGTTCGTTTAATTCATGATCATCCATCTGAGCATCTTAAAAAAGTGAAATTATTTTAGAATTTGAAGTAATACTTTCAAATCAATCAGAAACTCAGCATAGGGAAAATATTAAAAAATCAGATTAGAAAATTAAGATGTTATAAATGTTTTTTTTATGTTGCTTTTTTCATAAAAGCCTCATTACAAATTGTCACTGTAATTCAATTTTACTGAAAGATATGCCCAACCATACCTGTAGTGTCGTCACTGCTTTTCTCTTTGCTTGGACTTAAAGTATCTGAAAGCTCAGCTTCTTTAGCTTTTGCCTGGTTTTCTGTAAAATATAAACACTAATTCCATTCAAATAAATGTGTAACTATATGCATACTTGTATTTTCAGCATAAATTCTAACAAGTGCATTAAACTGTTCTTCAAATTGGATTAAATTTCAGAACATGGATTTAATATTAAACAAGCCCATGCAAGATGAAGTTAGTTCATACTTTGCTTAGCCTTGCCCTTGGGTCTGAAACTTGTATTTTGGCCATTTAGTATTTAGTTGTTTTGTTTGCTAATTCTGAGTATAAACCAATAAACAGGACAAAGAAAAGGGATTTTACAAGTTTTCATATTGTAACCTTGGAAAAAAGAGCTACAATTAGTATAAATGCTACTTTGTAGCATTTAAGTGGATAAAGTAACAATAAGTTGATGTGTTTACTATAATACCATAATGTTTCAAACAACACAGCAATTAAAATGAAATGCTTAAAAAAGACACTGATGGGAAATCTGTTCTTTCTCCATTAGTTTCTTGGTGAGCAAAAATAGCAGTAGGATTTACCACTCTTAAATACTGTTATTGTATGAAATTATTTTACTAACAAGTTCAAAAAACCAAAAATGCTCCTTGCTTGCCCATTAATTTGAAAATACTAATTTAAATGTGTTACACGTAGTTGGGTAACTGATACTTCCTTATATGGAAATAAAAGGAACAACTGGTTTCTCAGTATACACTAGTGATGAGTCATTTAAATCAAAGGCATGCAAAACAGTGAATCACAGAACTCTATTTAATTTTCTTCCACATTTTTAAAATCCCTTTCCAATCTTAATTTACAGGAGTTACAATCCTGATTACATATTTTTTTTGTAGCCAGCAATACACAAAGCTAATGAATATGCTAATTATAACTGTTTAAATTATCTGCCTTTTTAACCTAATACAGATTTAGTATTCAACTTTCAAAATTTTGAGCTTGATTCTAAATCTGTTACGACTCACAAAATATTTTATAGGAAGCTGAAGTCTATACAAGCTCAGTCAAGAATGAACCCCAAAATGTAATAAATGCTAGCACACTAAATATTGCTAAATCATATCAATGTGATACCTATTACTAGTATAAGATGATTTAGTCCTCAATTAAATTATCAATATTAAATTTAAGAGAATAGCAATCTCTCTTACAAGGTCAGTTTGTCCATTGACCAACACCTTATCTTCAAGGATTTAGATAAGACAAATTTCTCATCAGTGATAATTTTCTAATTTCTATTTCAGGAAAGAGAGCTGGCATCTAATGTATTTATATTTAAAATATATGTTTTCCCTAATCTAAAAGTAATTTCTTTTAAATTCCATACATTTATTAGTTATAAATATAATCATAGATATAATTTAATATCTGTCAAGAATTATGTTCATAATATACAGTATAGTACTTTATTCTGTTTTGTACTTTATATTATTCTCTCTAGGATAGTCGTATAAAATATAAGATACAATAAAAATAATTTTATGACTCAATTATTTTCAAAATTGAATATACTACATACTGCAAAATAATTCAACATTCTACAAGATAATACCAGTATGCAAGCATTAAATTACACTTGTATTTATTGTCTGCATTCTTTTCCAAATATGGCATGCTCCCTGCACTTTGCAAAAAACAGGAGAGCAGATGCAGACAGAATCTGGACTATGATTTTCTAGAACCAAAAGGCAATAAATCTGACAAAATCAAAAGCTTAAAAGACTGAATATTTAATTCATAACTAGCTAATCGAAAATCTGAACATGAGATTAATTAATTTACTACAATCTGTAAAAGGCAGGTGTTTTAAACTAGATTAATTCCATATTGCAAACTTCAAATTAAAAAAAATAATAATTGAGCAAAAAATGTCTGCTTCAAACTTTTCTTCATTCAAATCCTCTAAAGCTCACATTTTAAAATATATTTTATTTGGAAGCCCTTTAATATTATGTGATAAGTAGTTAAATATTTCTCTATCATAATTCTTCAAATATGTTTCCCTGACATGAAATAAATATCCAATGAAGATAAAATCCATATTTCAAAACACAAATATTGCAAAAAGTCTGACCTTTCAGTATCTTTGTTTCATCCGTTCTGGAAAGATGTCCTTCGTCCATGAGCTTGTCTGCTGAACAAAATAGGGATTACTATCGAAGCTCAAATTCTTTGTACATGTCTCTTATCTACATTCCATGCCCAAATTTAAACAGGGCAGTATTACCTCATACTTCCCTACAGAAGAATTAACTGAAAGAATTAACTTTCCAGTTGAATAAAAGAATTATAAAAATAGTGTTAGTTATCTACTCATCAGTAAAATATTAAAACACTGAATGGAAGCACAAAAATATAGATTCATTGTTTTGGAAGAAGACATCAAGGTCACCAAATACTATCTCCAGTTCAAAGAATTAAAGAATCTCTAACAGGCAGCTGTCATAATCCTGCAACATATGATAGAAGGATTACTAGCTCAGCATTCTGTTTTCATCGTATCACACCACTATAAAGACTGATGAAAAACTCTTAAGAATGAAACATAAAAGGACCTTTTCATTTGTAGAATTCTATATCTGTCTTAAAAGCATACTGTCTGTAATAATAAAAATAATTTAGAGCTATCAGGTCTAATAGACACTGATAGCATTCTAATCCATGGTTCATTTGCTGATATTTTATCAAAAGGAATTAAAGCAATACATCTAAACTTTTTAATTTCAGAACAGAAGATTTTAAGCCATTATACCAAAAATAATCTATACAGAAAAAAATACTTGTTAATAATTATTCCACAATTTCTATGGAATCCCCCATCCCCATGAAATGCTTGTCCATGTACACATTAACTGATTTTACCTATGGAATTTTATTTAAAGATTTTATATGTTAGTACAAAAATATAGTATTATTCAACATAGTTAACAGGTCACATTTCTTTATTAGAAGTAGTACTAATTAACATAGTCAATTCTTGACACTAAGAATAGAGAAGTAAAGATAAATAATGTTGAAGAGGCAGATGTAAGAGGCAGTACAATTCCCACTTACAGCTTCTCCATAGACTGATATACATTTATATTTGCCTAGCCCACTGATTATAGTATATTCCTATAATGTTGAAATATATAGCATTCCAGCTCATATAACTGAATGGAGAGAGTATATTGATGTCCTTTTCTAATAATCTGTAATAAAATGATTGCAGATGATAGGGTAGTTTCTTGATTATTTGGAATAATGATTCCTAAAAAGGTTTGTAGATGGGACCTTTAAGACAATTAGGGAAAAATGTAGGAGTTTGGTAACTTTCTTCTTTATTTACACAGTCGGGAAAGCACTACAAGAAAGTAGACAGAAAAGTCAGATCAAGAGACAAAAAGGAAGTATCAGTGCAGAGAACAAAGACATAAAGTAGTAACCTCGTGAATCAGAAAAGGACAAGACATAACCATTTGTAGCATAAGACAATGCGGCAGAAAAAAATACACATTTTGTAGTATGTTGAAGGCACAACAAACAGAAAAAGAAAATGATAAAGTGTGAGAAGTTGTGGAAATAATTCTGAAGACTTGCAAATACTAATGTTCATTGTTAAATTAAATATAATCAGACCACCAAATAACTGAAAAATAACAAAATTTCCAGATTAATTTTCTCAACAAAACAAATTCATTTATTCATGCCAAAATCTACTGAAGAGTAATTCAATATAATTGGAAGATGCAAATGCAGATAAGATTTTAAATTTTAGTTGGCATTAAGCAATTCTATGTATAGTTTTGCTGAATGATACTAAAAGTTCACAGCCATAAATGGATGGCATAAATGCCAATGCTTTTACACAAATCTTTTTTTGAACTGTTCTGTAGGTTTTTTTGTGTTTGAGAGAGATGCCCTTCTCCCTCACCTTTTGAAAGGTGTGGTGCTGTTCTTTGTACAATGACAACTGCAATGGTCAGTGGAACACATGTGGCATGACTGAAGAATGGATTCAATGAATACAGATAACCACTCAAAGAGCCATAATTACAAAAAAGATAGTTCAAAGTATGAAATATGAACAGGGAAAAAAGAATAAAAGCACAGAAATCAGTTATCAGTTACAGTCCACAATGGACTGTAAATAATGTGAATGGTAATATTCAGCTCTAGAACTTTTTCAACAATGGTCTATACAAATGTAGATGTGATGCTCAAACTCATATGTGATGCACAAAGACCATGAAAATACATTCAAAATAAACAAAACAATTTCAAGGTTTTACGATAAACAGGCTAAGAAAGAACAGGGTATATTTCAATATGCAAGCCTAGTTACTGAAATAATCGCTGGTAAAAATTGATACTTATGCTCAAACATAAAGAATTTGAATATATTACTTTATGACTCAGGTAAAACAATTCTTCTAATGGCAATCCTAAGGGTTTTTTAAAAAAAATTGGGACAATGTATTACCATTTAAAGAATAGACTACCAAGGACCTCCGATATATAGCAGAACCACGAGTAGTGAATGCATAATATGTCTTTCCTGAATGCAACTATGATTGAAAATTGTCCCCATATGCTTCTCAAATGTGTTCTTAGATGTATAAAATTATATCTAACTAGCAGCAAAGATTCATGGTTCCTAGACATTAGAAACTGGTTTTAATTTTAAATATAAATGTACAACAGAGATCTAAATTTCTGGGAGGCACAAAAAGAATCACAATTATTAGTTTAACTAGCCTAGTTTATTTCTTCTTCCACAAATTTATTTTAATTGTGTTTATATAATTATTTATTTGGAATCACCTTATCTCATAATTATTATCTGGCAGCATCTAGAAATTAGGGCTATACAGATTATTCCAAAGAGGTACATTGTAAAGTGCATCAGTATAGCTCTGAACTGTGAAACCAGCCATGTCTTTTGGAAAGCCCAAGCAATTACTTTGAAGAGGTCCTCATACTTCTATTGGGGCTCTTAGCCTTTAAAGCAGGAGTGTCAAACTCAAGGACTTTAGACCAGATTCGTGTCCTAAGGTCATGTGATCACCTTTTGCGACCTTCTGACAAGCAAAGTCAATGGGGAAGCCAATTTCATTTGACAACCGTGCTACTAATTTAACACCTGCAGGGATTCACTTAACTGAAAATTGCAGGGTTTTCTCCAGGCATTCCCCAATAATTGAACAGAAGAAATAAAAAGATTCAATATTAGATTGCGGGGTTTAGCATTACTGAATCTATAATGTTGAACAAAAGGTTTGCCAAAACAAATTCCTAATCTTTTCAAGATTTATTTATCAAATAACAATTCATCTTTTCTTTAACCTGCATCAGAATTACTGTGTGAAAGTTGGGGAAAAATAAAGTTCTCACATACTTTATTGCCTATCGCTGGTATTCAATAGTTATTAATATTGCATATTTTATTCAGATTACAGGTTGTATTTCCACAGCACTACATAACTATTATAGTTGCTCACCTTTAAACGTTTGATTAAAGGGACCTGAAATTTTTAAACCAATGTAATCAATTTTTTTAACTTTTGTTATTGCTTGTTTGCTCAACAAAATTATCACTATTCCCATTCTATATAGGACAGACTTTTTAGTGAATGTGATGAATGCTGTGTACTCACTCTGACACTCTATGAACTGATGAATAAAAGTGCAGTCCCCTCCACTCTTTGAAAGAAAGTGCTCTAGTAAAGAAAGAAAAACCTTTAGGTTATATCTCCATCTTTGAGGGCTCAAATCAAAACATACAAGCCTCAGATATGAGGTAAGGGGAAAGGGATGCCTTAAAAAGGCACAAACAAAAATACTTCTGCAGAAAGTCCAAGTGATATACCATGTATCAAATAAATGAACCGAACTGTAATATGTTTATATGATCAGAGTGCTTACGCTTCATAATTTAACAAATGTATTTAATAAATGTCTGTACTGGACATTTGTTCAATGAAACAAATGTCTACTGGACATCTGTTCAATGAAATCTGTAAACAGGGCACTATTTCTGCAATAAATATTAGTTTATTTTTCTCCTCTTTTGAGGCTTTATTATAAGCATAGTCATTTCACATGCTGACAGCAAACATTAGTAGAGATAAAGAAAACAGATTTTAAAAAATCTTCAAATATAAAAAGAAATTAAAAGGGAACTATAAAATAGCTCACTTTAGCCTTCCATCCCATTATCCCTAACCAATAATAATTACATACATATTTGTCCTTTACTTGAAGAGTTAAAGCCAGTTGTTTATATTTTTAAATGATTTCATCTATTATTTTTAATTCATCCCTTAACACCATATTTTTTCTTAAAATTATATTACAAATGTCTGAACTTTCTTTGCTATGTGATATATTATAGGTAACAGGTATTCGTGCTTGAATTTGATTACGAATATATGCTGTGCCATTATTGTATGATCTCCAATGCTGATCTCCCATTCTTGTATTGTAGAGTGTTTCATTTTTGTAATGTTGTGCCAAACTGGATGCTGTTTTGTTAGCATGTAGAGAGAGTAGATTGCTCTCTGCAATTATACCCAATAAAACATTTGTGGTTTCATTTCAAATTTTATTTTTTAAATTTTCTGAACATTTCAGAGTATTACATTAGTTGTGTTCATTAGAATATGTTCATGTCAAGAGCCAGTTTTGTATAGTCATTAAAGCACTAGAAAGTAGCAAGGGACTGTTAATTCTAGTTCTGTCTTAATCTGGAAACAACTGTGTCTTTAAGTAGTCATTTTCTCTCAGCCCTAGGAAGAAGTCATTGGCAAACTGCTTCTGAAATGTTGCCAATAAAATTGCAGAACTTGTCCATGTACTGACTCTGTCAAATTAAATTATACATGTTCATGGTTTCCCCAGAAATATTGGGGTTTTTTTTGCAAATAATAATACAGGGTCCTAATTCTAGTGTTAAAGGCTGACCTCTTTTCTTGTAATAGGGAACAGGAGTGAGGTTTTGGTAAAATGAACACAAGGCCTAATAACAGATGGTGATGAGGAAGGGATAGAACAGAGAATAGAATGCCCGGAGCAGAATCCAAAGGAAATCCTGTAAGGTAGTACCTTGTTAATATTATATAACAGAACCAAAATACTGGGAGTTCTGAGGCAACAACAGACCAGAATGTGGCCACCTCTTTAAAAAAAAAACGAGTAAAAGATTGGCATCTGTTGTCAGTGCTGTGGTGCTATGTTTGGGGTTACAATATGAGTTACTAATGTGTTGGTTGTTCATAAGTGTTTGCAGGATTACTGGAGCTAGTAATTACAGGATTGGTGACTGCAGGCTATCAGGATAGCATATAAGCATGGAGAGACTGGTTACTCTCTCTTACAAACAGTCTTACAAGCAAGCACACTCTCTCTGACATGGATTTCACTACAAACTGCTGTATTACTGTCTTGCTGTATATCTGTATCTTACTGAGTTAGTGGTAAGGTGATGGTATGACTTAATGTGTATGACTATTGCCTATTGTAAATATATAAACTATATATTTGTATCTCAATATGTTAACCAACTTCATGTATGCTGATATTCTCTGCACTACTTCCGTACTCACAATGCTTGTAACCAGGGATTGACTGCTATGACTCAACATTGGTTATGGGCCCAGTGTGTTAAAGATATCTAGCTTGCATTGAAAGAGTTGGACTACAGTGTGTTTTGTGTAGTATATATATGTAAAATGGCAAACATATTAATGTACCGTTTATCAGTGATAACAAGGTTGAATGGGACTAACTATGTTACATGGTCCACTAAATGCAGTTTGCTTCTACATAGAGAAGGACTATGGACTATAGTAGTTAATCCACTTAATGTATCAGCATTGGATGTAACAGATGCTGAGGATAAGAGACTGTTTGATGAATTTAATAGACACAATGAAAAAGCTTTGTGCTTAATTGGACTGACGCTTGGAGATTCACAGCTTGTGCATGTTCGTGGTATAAAATCTGCTGCCAAATGGTGGGAGATTCTGAAGAGACTTTATGTGAGAGATGGTGTTGGTGCTCACATTCATCTTACTAGAAAACTATTTCGGGTGTGTCTCCTGGTTGGGGGAGATATGCTAACTCACCTTGAATACATGCAAAGGACTCTGCAAGAACTTAATGAGAAGGAACTGATTTTTTCGGAACTGTATCAGGTGTATATCATTTTATCTTCTCTAAATGACTCTTATGATTCATACATATCTTCGCTTGAACAGTTGACCAAAGAGGAACTGACTTTGACCAACATTACTGAAAGATTATGCGAAGAAGCAAGAAAAAGAGATTTACAGCTGAGAACTGTAGTAAAAACTAAAGAGAAATTGCAGGAAGAACAGCCTTCTACTGTTTGTATTGTTAAAAATGTTTTAACTGTGATGTAAAGGATCTTCTTAAAAAAGAGACATGGTGGCTCAGCGGATAAGACACCTGAGCTTGTCAATCGGGTCGGCAGTTCAGCAGTTTGAATCCCTAGTGCCGCATAACAGGGCGAGCTCCTGTTACTTGTCCCAGCTTCTGCCAACCTAGCAGTTTCGAAAGCATGTAAAAAATGCAAGTAGAAAAAATA
>JANHFP010005817.1:148868-167489 GCA_032468135.1 Calamaria suluensis | reverse complement strand
ACTTGTCCCAGCTTCTGCCAACCTAGCAGTTTCGAAAGCATGTAAAAAATGCAAGTAGAAAAAATAAGGACCACCTTTGGTGTGAACGCAACAGCGTTCCATGCGCCTTTGGCATTTACTCATGCTGGCCACATGACCACGGAGATGACTTCGGACAGCGCTGGCTCTCCGGCTTTGAAATGGAGATGAGCATCGCCCCCTAGAGTCGGAAACAACTAGCACATATGTGCAAGGGAAACCTTTACCTTTTACTTTTAAAGGGTCATCTGGCTAAACAATGTAAAAAAGGGAAGAAGCAGTTCGTAAACCGTGTCTCAAATACCAATGTAGCTGTATTTAATGCAACTGTAAACCATGATGTATGGGTTGTTGATAGTGGGGCGTCATAGTGTATAACAAACAGCAAGAAACAATTTAAGAATATGCAGAAATGAAATAATGTAACATTAGCAAATGGCTGTAAGGTCAGGACTACTGGTAAGGGAGTTGCTTTATGTACTAGCATTGATGAGTATTTGGAAATGTTGTATGTTCCTACCCTTAAGTCCAAACTATTGTCTGTTGATGTTGATGAATGCAGTGTTTGTTACAACATTTAGAGGGCAACAATGTGTTTTGGAGAAGCAGGGGAGACGAATCATAGCTATGCTGGAAAATGGTTTATTCTTACTGAAAGACAACATAGCATTGAATGTGGTTTGTGGTAATAAGAAATTACATGATGAATGCATCCATTTACTGCATAGATGAATGGGTCATCTTAATTTCAAGGCATTACAACATACAGTAGAGTTATCTACGAGTATTAGGTTGAAGCCATGTAAGACATACATTGACTGTGATGGTTGCAATCAGGTACAGAGCAGAGGTACACCTGCAAACAGATCTCACAGATTCAAAACTACTGAACCATTACAAGTCATCGGAGTTGACTTAATTGGCCCTAAGAAACCTAGTTTCGGGGAAAATTGCTATATATTAAGTATAGTAGATATATATTCTAGATATGGGTTCTGTTACCTCATGAAGAGTAAAGCAGAAACTTATCAAAAGTTTGTCAACTGGTTACGGTTTGTAGAGAGAAAGACCAAACGAAATGTTATAACAGTTGTTACCGATAATGGATCGGAGTTTACGAACAACATATTTGTTTCATTATTAAGAGAAGCTGGTATTGAGCATAAACAGACCTCAACAGAATGATTACTGTGAGAGGAGAGGACAGACACTGCAAGCCATAGTTAGAGGTATGATGGCTGATTCTGGATTGCCAGATAGACTCTGGGGTGAGGCTACTATGTGTGCCAACCATATTTTGAATAATGTTGCACATACCACAACAAAGGAAATACCGTTTTTTCGTTGGCATGGTAGGAAGCCTGAGCTTAGTTATCTTCATGTGTTTGGTACTCCTGTACGGGTACATATTCCAGCTCAATTAAGGAAAAAAGGTCAACATAGAGCCAGGAAGATGTATTTTGTGGGATATGAAGCTAATCACAGATCATTCAGATTTTGGAAGCCAGGTACCAATAAGGTTTACAACAATACAAAGGCAAAATTCATGGATCAACTTGGCTGGGATAGGCTAGAACATGAAAAGAAGCCAGACCAGGTTATAGTCGAACATCCTATCATTATAATAAGGTGGAATAGTCATCAGTGGAAGAGTCATCAGTCGAGGAATCAGAAACAGAGGAAGGTTCTAGTCATATGGACAAGGAAGAACTGACAGGGGAGGTGAAAATAGAACCTGTACTATTGCCTAGGACAGAGTTGCCTAGAAGGACTACAAGAGTGTCAAGGCCACCAGACAGATATCAAGCCAGTATTGCTTGTTCAGGAAACATTGAACCAGCTACGTATAAGAACATTAAAAAGTGTAATGAAAGAGAGCAAATAGCAAATAATTCCTACAGAAGATAGGATTGGTAGTTGGGGCAGTGTTCATAATATAATTAAGATCCCATTTGTGGTGTTACTTGTAACCTCTATAACAGTGTTGGCTAACCTTTTTGGCATGCACTGGGTCCACTTGGTCTTTCAGGGTCCTCGCACAGTCCCCGTCGGGGTGGTGGAACATTCCCATCGACAACCCAGTTCTGCAGCCCCATACAGGGAGAGGAATGCCACCTCCCTTTGCTGGAAGGCCTTGGAAGTAAGGGGCATTGGCGTTCCCAGGGCTTGGGTGGGAGGCCAGCAGGTGGGAGAGCTTCGCCCTGCCAGCAAACCCTGCCCTGCTGCCCCCGAGCTTGCCAGGCTGGGGCTGTGTAAGAAGCCCGCTCAGGCAGGGAGGGAGGGAAGCACCGCCCCATCCCTCCTGGCTGGCAACTCTCTTGCTCTTGCTGCCCTTGGTCTTTTTGCCCTTGTGGGTTCCGGTGCACTCATGTGCACTGGCCAGCTTGTGTTCATGTGTGCGGGAGCACCAGAAACCAAAAGAGGGTGCATGCAGTGTGAACATTAGGCAGTTGGCATGCATGTGCACGCAGGAAACCAAAATGTTATCTTCCCAGCACATACATGCGCACCGAGCGGCTGCTCTTTCAGTTTCTGGCACTCCTGTATTCATGAAGACCAGCTGGCCAGTGTGCTAGAACCTGAAAGAGAGTGGCTCTGTGTGCCCCGACAAATGGCTCTACATGGCATGTTCCAGCACACATGCCATAGGTTCACCATCATGGCTCTATAAGGTGTAAAATCCAAGCTAATCAAAATGAAAAGAAAGTAATAAACATTGAAAATTTTTAATAAGAAAACTGGGTGTGTCAGAGGAAGAGAAAAAAAATAAGGCAGAAGATATTTTGATGAGTCCCATAACAAGAAGGGCAACATGTAAGTAAAGTGTTGAGAAAAGTTATGAACAATGAAAGCTCAGTAGACAAAGGGATGCCAATAGAATGAAACTAACAGAATAACAGAAATAGCCTAATAATAGTTAATGAGAAAGAGGATAATAATTTTTCAAGTTTTGAACGGAGTAAAATAGTCTGAGAAATGTCAGACGTGAATGCTCCTTTTACTCAGCAAAACAAGTAAATATATCTGCTAATAAACAAGTAAGGATGTAAAAAGATTTCAGTATGAAAACAAATAAATACTATTAACTTTAGAAATTAAATTCTGTCAAACTGCAAATAAATGACACATATTGGTTATCTACATAGTTAATCTCTTACAGTTTTGCTTTTTGAACAACCAAGAAACTATGTAAAATAGTTACCAAAAAGAAAACTAGTTAATAGAAGGCACTGTTACTTGATTTTTAGTAACATTTATCTTTGCTTTGGCTGTGTCTGGACATAAAAGGATTTTAGACAGTAATTGACAGAATTGTGCCCTTCCATTTTTATTACTATATTTATTTAGCAGTTTTCATGCACATTCCAAATATTCTCCCCTAAATAAGCATAATAATATACATTTACAACACATTTCCAATTCTGGATAAAATGAACCCAGATACACTTTTAAATTGAAGGCAGATATGGTTTTAATCAAGTCTTTTAATAAGTAAGTAAAAGGAAGAGCAAAGATTAATTTTAGCTAAGATTAAAAGTTATACAATACCTAACTATAAATAAGTCTTGCTGCCTTATGTATGGAAGCATGGCAGTAAGCTTCAGTGGAATTTGGTAGGAGTACATTTTAGCAGAAATTAAAAAAAACAAATGGCAAATAAAACATCTACCATAATCCAGAAAAACAATATAGGTAGAAGTTAAAAAGCTAAAAAACTCTGGTAATTTTATTAACAATATACATTCCCCATATCGTAAATAGCAATGCAGTATTAACAGCCAAATAAAAGATAATTATCTCATACGCTTGTGCCTAGACGGAAGTCCATATGAATTCAGCGAGGTTTACTTCTAAATAGTACATTGCAACCTCACTATAACACACTCTTTAATACAGATGCAAATTTCTGCTATTAAAATTTTCTCTGCTGGCATTTGAAAGATGCAGGATCAGTACCACAGCAGAATATTTAGACATTGCACATTTGATTTTACTTTAAAATACCATGCTTAAGTATTTTAAAGTATTTTAAAATATAATTAAAAAGTCCATGCTTAATATTTTAATTTTTAAAATATAAAATGTATTATTTGCATTTATTTTTATAAAGAGGGTTTATAACCTAAAAAGGAACAAAGATACTTCATAACCTAAAATGCACAAACCACTGCAAGAAAAAAAACATTGAGAATACCCTACCTTTTTCTGTGCTTCCATTAATTTTAGGAACGAAGTCATCAACTTGTATGCCTAGAATTAACAAACTGTATTAATTCTAAATGTTCAAAATATTGCAAACTTATGCCTTACATGGATGAATTGTGTTGAAAATTTAGCTTTCTTTTGGTGGTTCTTAAACTGACTTAATTGCCCCTTTTCCTGATCTCAAATAATGTCATTATTCCCATACAAGAAACAGTTGCAGCCAAAGTTCTTAGCTGTACCCAAAAATATTCTATTCTTATTTAATATATTTTGTGAAGTTTCATAAGCTAACACTAAGAAAAATTAAAAGCAGAGACCTCTACTGTTTGTTGTGTTATTTATCAATGCTCCAGAAACGAAGGTATAAAAAACCAAAATATTTTTAAAATATTCCCACTGCTCAAGAATTATAACAATATGTTACTATTCTATAGAAATTGAAGTACTTTAAGGTCATACCTACCTAAGCTGTTGTGTTCTTTAAGAGCTTTCTCCTGAAGATGTTCTAACCGGACTGAAAACAGAATTCCAAAATATATATATATTTCACAATTAAAAGAAAAACATGTAACATCAATATATTTGGACTACTGGACTTACCTTGTAAAGCAGTTAGCCGTTCATTGGTAAAGTCATTATCTGCTTGCAAAGCCTCTATTTTTGCTTGAAGTTCTTGCTCTCTTTCTTCCAACTCTTCAATTTTATGTTGCAATTCCTTTTTTTCAGCCTGCCCTTTTTGCTGGATTTCTTCTTGTCTACCTTCAGCTACCTATTCAAAGCAATAATTAATAAAATATTTTTATTAATTTATTAATATCTTAATAAAAGCTTTTCATACCTAATACTGTTTTCATTTTCTAGTAGCTAAAAACAAAATTGAAATGGTTCTATAAAGTATATGATGCTATACCATTAAACAATACCCTTCTTACTTTATTTTAATCAAACATCAATACTCTTATTCATGTCTCAGAAGACTTCCATGTGACACTGTCAATATTCTCCAAATCTCTAAATAATTTTGAAGCCAATTGTGCATCCTCATCATTGCAGTGTCAGAACACAGACAAATTATACAATAAGTCAATGTGTCTGGCCTCTTTCCATCTGACCAATAGGGAAGTATTAAAAAGATCATTCATTTAATTTCCTCATCCAAGCTTCTAATTCCAAGAGCAAACACAGACACACAACAACAGAAGAGCAAAGAAAAGAATCATCTTATACTATAAAAAGGAAATAAAATAATTTGCTAGCCATATTCCCAGAATACGTTCTGTGTTATAAAAAATCTAAGCAATTGATAGAAAAGTTAGCTGCAGAGTTGAAAATGGACTTATACTTCCTCTGTTGCATTTAAATACCCCATGTTAATTATGAATTTATCAGGCTAGCAGTTTTATAAGGAAACTCCATTGCCACATGGGTTTTAACTATAGCTGCAAGTTATATGAGTAGCTGCAAGTTACAAGAGTAGCTGCAAGTTACATGAGTAGCTGCAGGTATATGAAAGTCAATGTTAGCACAGACATCAGGAACAGGAACACGTAGTGGAGGAAGATACTTTCTAGACATGACAAGAATCCTCTAATATTATACTACATACAAAGGAAATTATTGCATATATTATTGCTTTCTGCATAATGCTGTTCATTTCTGGCAGATACTACTTTAAATCTCAGCAATAGAGAAGTCTTCTTTTAAAGAATATAACTTAATAATTCAAGTCACTAAACTCAGAAAGAATATCTAAATCAAGAATGAATAACCTTCTTTAGCCAAGGGCCATATTCACAGTCTGTGTTTATTGATTAAAACACTTTAAATAAAAAGTGTTAATCTCTACCTTTAGTTTGTCAGCAAGATCTTTGATTTCATTTACAGCTCCATTGTATTTGTTAGCTAATTCCCGCAATTCTTCCTGAGTCCGTTCATTCATTTCTTTCAAGTGAGTACATTCATCTTCTGTGTTACTTAAACTTCGCTGCAAGGAGAAAGAAAGAGGACTTTAAACAGAAAAGTTATTTTGTGATCTAACTTTCATAATCAAAGCAAGTTATATAAGAATGACTAATTTTCCAAGAAATGCATAGGGCATTCTTCTGCCAAAGTATACCACCCAAAATTGATGGTAATAATTCATGCATATTTGTAATATCTTATTTTTTATAGAACATATGTGAATAAAATTACAACCTTTGTTTATTAAAGTAGAAACCAGGAATAACGGGTTAAGTACTAATGATGAAAATAACCACTGAATTACAACTTTAAACTTATAAAAAGGTTTCAGGAACAGAAATATTTAAAGATTAATATCCAAGCTCAATGGCATTGCATATCTGCTTTTCTTTTATGGTTTCATTAGCTTCAAGAATAACTAAGTTTCATTAATTAATTGTGCTAGATTAAAAATCACTACTAGCCAATCTTAGGTATCTCATTCTCAGATTTAAAGGCAGTGTCTACAAAAAGTATAGCCTAATTTTACATCTTCAAGACACACATTACCATATTTTTTGGTGTATAAGATGCTCCAGAGTACAAGAAGCACCTTATTTTTGTGGGAGAAAAATAAGAGGGAAAAAATCTGCCTATGCCTAGCAGTATCCATCAGTATTCATTTGGCTAGTGTCCTTGCAGCAAACATCAAACAGCCTGGCCAGCTTCAGCACATTAGCCCGATTCAGCACAAGTAGCTGATTGGCTGGTGCCCCCAATCAGCTGTTAAACTTTAGCAATAGGTTCGCTGGTTGTGAGCATGCACACACCTCATTGGGGCAGATACACAGATTCAAAAATGCAGCTGATCGTCTCAGGACACTCCAGTGAGAACAGCAGAAGTGCGGAATCAGTCCAGCAAGGCAGCAGCTGTTCCAGGCTAACATTTTGGCCTCTGCGCCTGGCTTTTTCATCTTCCAAAAGATCCATTTGAGAGGCTGCCTTTACAAAGAGAAGCTCCTTTGCAAACAGAGCTTTTGGAAGCTCTCTGCTTGGAAGGCTGCATTTGCAAGCTCCAAAAGATGTTTGCAAAGGAGCTTTTCTTTGCAAAGGCAGCCTATCAAACGGTCCTTTTGGAGGCTGTTTGAGAGGCTGCAAAAGCTCCATTTGAGAGGAGGCATGGAGGCCAAAGGGTGGGCAGGGCTATATTTGGTGTGTAAGACACACCCACATTTTCACCATCTTTTAACAGGGGAAAAAGTGTGTCTTATACTCCAAAATATACGGTAATTATTATATTGATACAATTTTAGACTCCCTTCTAAAGCGTTAAAAACACTTAATGCTATATTTACAATGAACTTGAACAGTGAATTTAGATAACAAGTAGTTATGGATAATAGAACTTGAAATTATGGGTTTAATAAATGACTTCACAATCATTAAGACTTTTTCCCCTTTTATTTCCTTTTATGTTTTTACTCCTTAAAATATTGTTTAAGACACTTTCAACCGGCATTTCATCAACACTACTATTTATTTGAAACTTATATAAGAAAATTACTTTGGTTAGAGGTTTACATTTAGAAAAGCTTGTTCTACCATGTATTTACAGTTATTAAATATCTATGTTGCAGAACAAAGAGAAGCAATGTCATACTACTGGTATAAGATCTCCCAGGCATATAGAGTTGCTTATGAATTATAATTGCAGACTGGGTAAGATCTTGCAGAGTCTATCATAGAGAAAAGAAGCTAAAATCAGCTAAGGAGTTGGCAGATGTGAGTGGTATTACACGGAGAGAAGAAAGGGAAAATGGCTACCAAGTAAAAATTAAATTAGGCAGCATTGAGTTGCTGAAAAAGATGCAAGATCCAGACTGATTCAACATCACTGAAAAGAGATTATAATAAAAATATTGTAACTATGCAAGAAGAGCAAAGCAGCATGCAATCTGTCTACCCAGCCAAGATGTCTACAGGGTGGAAAAGAACTGAAAGCAGAAAATATCAAGGCTGGACTAACCAGAACAGTTAAGCTTCATCTGAAAACTTTGGGATATTTAGTACCATAAATATGCTGTACTTAGCACAGCAAGGCAAGCTGTAATACTACTGAAGACAAATAAATAATCTCAGAATAATATAGCACTTAAGCCATAAAGCAATATACTACATTTGAAAAGAGGGAAAAGAGAACTGATACTCTATCTTGTACAAAGAAGCTAAGTACTGCTTGCATAATTATCTGACTGAAACAATCTTGCAGACAGACTAATATCTTTCTGGCCTTGATGTGCTCCCTCTCCCCCACCAACCTCCAAAAAACCCCAATTTGTTCACCGGAAGGTTTTAGCATGCTGTATTCCAATCTGATCAATCCTAAGAACTAACAGCAATCCCCTGGCTATGAAAGATTAAATACATAAAAATAAATGAAGGATTTGAATATATTTACCTAAATAGAAAAAAAACCAGAGCGCATATAAGCTCAACATATGGACCCAATATTTTCTGAGAACACTAACAATTGAACGGAAAATCTTATGATAGAAAAATCTGCAGAGCATCCCAGAATTCTCAACACAAGCACAAAGCAAACAAATTGTTATGAAAAGTAAACACACTAAATATTTAGTTGTGTGATCTCAACACTGTATATATATTTTAAAAATCTGGCAAAATGTAATTAGTAAATACCTCTACTTCTGAGAGTTTTCTGACCACTTCAATTTTTTCCTGAAGGACCCGCCTCAGGGATTCTTTGGCAGTTGTCTCATAATTATGTTTGTCTTCTTGTAATGCTATAAGTTCCTTTCGTAAACTATCTTCTGTTTGATTCTGAAATATAACATGGCAGAGATTTTAAGCCCATAATTTTTATATAACCCTATATATTTGTTTAAATTTTCAATGTTATAAAATATATTCTTAAATCTGATTAAGCAAAATATTAACTGCTGTTAATGCTAACATAGATTTCAATGACCTTAAATTTAAATACAGAACGTTACTTGTAATTTTGAATTCTAATTAAACCTAATTCATTTGGATCAACTGAATGCTAATTAAGTTTAAAATTAACCATAATTAAAGTGTATTTTCATTTTCCTTAATTTTAAAGTGAAAAGGTTATAATTAACTAGTAAAAAAGAATGAAAAAGAAATGTATATTCCCAGTCTCTCAACAATGTTAGATCAGCACTAGTCCATAATGTTTTCTGAAACACAGAATCAAAATAAAACAAAAAAATGTTACAGGACTCTATGTGACAATTGTATCTCTCTGCCCTTGTCTTCTATTCTTTGGGAACCTGGAAGTTAATAATCTAATAAACACCAAAACACCCACAGATTCCCTGTTTATATCTGAAGATCAGAATATAGCCTCATAGATAAATTAAAAGTAACAATCATATATTGTTTCTATTACAATTATATGACTGATCTGACATATGGGGTGTTTTTAAACTGGTTTTCAAATGGAAAACTCCATTTGAATGAATGATTAAATCAGCAGTGCATTATTTGGGGAGCTTAATTATGGCTTGAAATTTTTAAACTGCTATAATATAAATCATTCCATCCTTCTTTACATGCAAATATTAAAATCCTATCTTAATCAATCAGAAAGTACTTAACTGTTGGGACTTCCAGCTGACATCACAGCAAGATCTGACACTTGGTTCCCATGCCAAGTTCTCCTTGTTAGTGAGCTCCGAAAGGAACCAAACCCGTCTTAGAGGAGCAGTGAAGCAAAGAGGGATGACCTGTGAGATCTCTGAGAGTCGCAGCTCTCCTGCTTGACTGGGGCTTACTTTCCCTTTTGGCCACGACAAGAAGGGACAGCCTAAGATAGCTGCCACAAAGCTGGGACAGCCGATGACCACCTAAGCTTTGAGCTGGAGCAGGTTTTTGTGTACCATGTGGAACTGGGTGAGAGGATTTTTTTTTACCCAAAAGCTAACCCCAAAAGAGAAATAGATTTTACTCAGAACTATTGAAACTGGCAATCAGACACTTTGAGAAAATTAAGAGACCAGAAGGAAAGAATTAAAGAGAAGGGGGGAAAAGGGGGGGGACTTATTTTTTCTTTTAAAATGCAGGAAATTGGACTTTTAAATTGGAAAGATGTGATGTTGGGAAGGCAATTTAAAATATTGGAATTACGGATTTAAAAATTAACACTGGTTCTATAATTGAATTACAATTTAAAATAATTAAAATCAGATTCTTAGTAATAGTGAAAATTAACTTATGAACACCACCTGCTGATGAAAGGAAAATATACAAGTCTGGGAATAAGGACTGTTAAAGGACTGTGAAAAGTTGGTTGGAGTCCTGGATGAGAAGTATTACCTCAATAAGATTGGAAAAGATTTGGTTATAGCTAGAATTGTGTAGGGGTGGAGTGTGGACTTTTTGGGGAACTTTTAATACAGTTCATTTCTGTTTCACTCCTGGAGATGGCCAGTGACCTTCTAGCACTAGACTTTCTAGTTGAGCTAAACTACTGATTCCAGAGTTTTGTTTGGTTTCTCTCTCTGCCATTTAGCCAGACCTTAGTAGGGCAAGAGTTTCTCCTTCAGCCTTCTTCTTGTCCCCAGAAGGTTGGTGATAACGGGAGAAGATGGTTTGTAGCAAAGGGATGTGGAAATGGCAGCAAGGACCAATCTTTCAAGGAGTTGTTCATCACCAGGCACAAGTCACTTCAAATAGCCCGCCACTGCTTTGACTCTAGAAGGTGCCTTCGTTATTACAACATAACTCAAAGTGGCTCGCAATTAAAACAACAGAGTAAAAACAAAATACTGAAATAGAAACAGGATTCTTAAGCTCAACTTCATATGAATATTTCTGTTAGTATGGCAAGATGGTGGCTGGAAATGATGATACTCACAAGTTTAGATGGATTTAAAATGATTAAGACTATTAAACAGTTAATTGTGGAAACATCTATCTGGGAATATTAGGCATTTTTATTGATAAACCTTCATATTTAGAGATTCTGTGTTACTCAATAACAGTTGCTAAAGGGAAGACAGCATAGTGTGGGAATAGTTCATTCCTTGCATGTGAACTTTTCAGAAGCATTTACGTGGTCACTGTGGGAAAAGGGAACGGATAGGTCTTTGGACTAAATTAGCAAAGGTCTTGTGTTTGTCACTAAACAAATAATAAATATTTTCATATTAGTAAGCTCCCAAATGTTAGATGTTTTAACTGATTATGGAACCTACTTTTGAACAAGCTTGTAACTGGTTTCCCATAACCTCTAACCTTGATAGAAGTCTATCTTCATCTATCAAAGCCTGTTAAAAAAGAAATCCAAACATGTCCTTAAATCAATACAGTAATACCATAGAAACAATATTAGCAATACAAGTTCACATAATATCCCCCTCATAGTTTAAATTAATAAGCAGAGCTCTGTGATTTTGATAAATAAGCAAGTGTGCTATTTAGTTAATGAAAAGGGGAGGGAAAGGGGAGAGAATACCTGCCAGCTTGTATCTGATGCCTCTTGTGTGACAGCTAGCAACCGCTGTAAGGTGGCCAACTTCTGTTCTAACATTTGTTCCCTATGTAAGGCCTCCTGCATTGAACAACAACAACAAAACATCTTTAGTTTTAATGGCAGCAAATTATAACATTACTTGAAATTTAAAATTCTGCATATGATGTTTATTTTAAGAAAAAAAATTAAAACTAACAGTTTGAAATGGAAATGTTGCCTTTTAGAATGTATTGCTCATGCCTAAAATGCATGATTTCTTTTCTGGTTGGTTTCAAATATTTTGCACATAAACAAGTTTTTATAAGGTATGATAGTCCCCTTCTTTCTAGTAAGCAGGTAACATCATATATGATATCTATACAGACATTCATTTTATATAATCAATCTTATGAGTATCTCATAACATTCAGAAGCACAGTAGAGTGATTTCTTTGCGTAAAAATGGTGCAATGAAAATCTCGGCATATATCTAAGTTTTTTTCAGCTTAGCCATAATTATCTACATAAGAACTGCTGGAGACAGTAATGTCAGCTTGGTAACTGCTTTTCTTTTTCCTCTCTTTAGTATAATGATCAGAATAACTTCAGTACAATGGACGTACTATTTTAATTTGCTTCATAGATTTAAGATACCTTATGCATGCTAAATCTCACGTATAATCATTATGACTTCAAGCTGTGCAAGACAGCAGCACAGCCCTGGAATCCACTAGAGTTGGGCACTCAACAGATTAACCACCCAGGGAAAGATATGGCTGGTTTAAGGAGATTGCAGATTGCTAATATATGAGTGCTGATATATATGTATAACTTATGTTTGGGCCATTTACAAATGTTTGTGTTCCTTTTGCTGTAAATCTTTCATGTTAATAATAAAAAATATATCAGGCTATTTCTGCTACAAGGGGGAAAAACCATTCAGATATCAAACATCACCAGTCTGAAAAATACCCATTTCCTATGAAAGGATTACAGCCACTAGATGGCATACTTCACTCTCTTCTTTTCAAAAGGCCATGTAGACAATACTTTGAACTTATCCTTAAATTAGCAGAAAATGGAACAAAACTTTATAATTTTATGATTTCAACTACAATAAACAGCTGCTAGACCAAGATATAACCACTACTTAGATGCCACCAAAAGAAAGCAGAAATGTAATAACTTTTTACAGGCAACTGTAGATTATTTTTTAAAAGTATTTTATTGAATTTATAAAGCCACCCATTTCAAATAAGGAGTCTAGGTGCTCACACAATTAAAATAGCAAAACCCAACAATTGCAACAAAATGTTAGAAACAATTTAACCATTTAAAAACTATGCACATAAAATACATGAAAGTGTAATCTTACAGACAGTACTACTATTTTGAGACTTCTTGTTTCCATGGGATCCCCAGGCTCAATAGCAAAACCAAGTTTTAAGGGATTTATGGAAAATTAGTAGAGTCAGGTCCAATCTAAACTTGAGGGGATGATGTTCCATAAGGCAGGTGCCATGGCAGAAAATGTTCTCCTCCTAGGTCCCGTCAGATGAAATACTCCACTAGATGGGGTCCACATACACTGTCTGCTGAGTCTAATAAGATGGCTAGATCAGTGGTTCTTAACCTGGGTTCGATCGAACCCTAGGTGTTTGGTGAGTCAGTCTTAGGGGTTCGAGCAAAAAAAGAAAATGGTCGGACGAATATGTACAACATAGTAAAACATATAATAAAGAACGGTTTGATGAATGTCATATGAAACTGGTGGGGTTCAGTACCTCCAACAAGGTTAAGAACCACTGGGCAAGATGTATCCATCAAGAAGAAGAGAGGCAGTCCCTCAAATAACAGGCCCCTTGCCTGTTGGCTTTGAAAATATAACCCGCAAGGGGGAGACTGGAATGTTAATGTTTTACCACTAGTTATTAATATGATAGATACCATGTTTTCCCAAAAATAAGAGCCTGTCTTATATTTTTTTGAACCCTGAAATAAGCGCTTGGCCTTATTGTCATGCGCTCAAAAGCCCGATTGGGCTTATTATCAGGGTGGTCTTATTTTGGGGAAACCAGGGTACTTGTTTAAATTAATCTAATTAATTTGACAAACCATAACTAATGCTATGCTATTATTTAGCTGAGCACCTGGGGTCTTAGATTAGCAGTCTGTCAAGATTTTTTTCTGTAAGAAGTTCAGTTGTACATATTAGCAGTACATGACTATCAGACTAATTTCTTATATAACTATAATATTAAAGCCCTTATTTAAATTTTATAATATAGTTTTATAAGTCTGATGTTCATGAGTCTATGCAGAACTATACATATAATATTACCTGAAGATACTGAGAAAGCTGAAACAGTTCCTGAGAGTAAATGCTGGGAGTGTTAGCAGCAACCTATAAAAATGGAAAACAAAAGTTTCTATTATTCATCTCATGTCAGATTTTAACAGTGCCTTATTTGTTAGTGCCTTATATTAATATTCTCATATTAAATAAATTCTGGGCTACCAGATCTCAGCTGCCAAATTTCAGACAACCTTCAGATAGTGGCAACAAGTAATTTAAAACACTTATCTTTCTGCTTCTGTGTATAAATACTACATTAATAAAATAATACATTAAAATGTCCCTTATTTTGATTGTGTAGCATCCATTCTTTTAATTTTTACAAATAACTTCTTCATACTATATCCAGCGGATATATCACTGTTGACATTCTCTCAAATTAAAGTCAAACATACAGCAGAAATTATTTGCAAGAAGTGTTTCAGAGCCCACTCAAGATCAAGCATAGATCTCTGCTTTTTCTAAAAGCATGAGCCTGTAAAAAAGATGATAAAGTAAAGATGACTCTTGAAGCAGAACATATTTTTTAAAAAAGGTTATTTTAATAAATAATGAGGTGATACTCCTCTTGTGCAAAGCTTGAAGCAATTCTTCAATATACAAGAAATTAGAATACAAAAAACATGTTACAAAAAACATATTACAAAGATGTACTATTGATCACCAAACTAGGCACATAATAAGGATACAATCCTTACTGACAAGACAATGCTTCCCAGAATTGTTATGAAGGCAAAACATAATAACGGGAAACTTCAATTACATGGACCTCTGCTAGTAGGCAGACAACCTTAGCCAAGACGGTAAGCTCCCTAAACTTGTTTTATTTACAAAAGACTGAAGAAGGTATGTGGGGATTTGTTTTTCTAGTTCACTGATAAGCAATAAAGAAAAACATTCAAGAGGTAAAAGTAATGGCAAACTTTGGAGGAAAATGATGCTATTTTGGGAATCAAGATATTGTAAAAAAAAAGAAATCAAATCATGGTAATATAGAGTTGTGTGTGAGCTGAGAGAATGCATAGAAAATGGATGATGGCTGTAATCACTATGGAGATACATTATATACTATCAGGAACATTCTATCAATGGTGTCCATTTTTATATTTTGAGCTCACAGAATATTTATCTTACATCATGCATTTTACACTAGAAATTAAATGACTCCACCACCCAAGAGTAACAATTTAAAAAAACTAGCTAACCACAAACAAAGGAGGGGCAGAAGGGGGAACAGACTATTAAATTCATTTGCCAACATTTAGAGCAAATGCATTGTTTAAAAGAAACCAAAATTGAGATTTATTAAAACAAGTAATGTTGTTTCAATCTATTTCTCTTTAATTACAACAGAACCAGTTTAGTTGATAATGGGGATGTGGTAGATAAACTCTACTCAGAGTAAATATACTCTGATTTTAACAAAGCATTTGACAAAATCTCCTGTGAGATTGTAGTAAGGAGGATGGAGTCCCTCTGTGAAAAAGACAGGCAATTTTAAAATTAAAAAGATAAAAGATAGATGGATACCCTTTTTTCTCAAAAATAAGACATCCCCTGATAATAAGCCCAATTGGGCTTTTGAGCACATGGCAAGAAAGCCAAGCACTTATTTCAGGGTTCAAAAAATACAAGACAGAATCTTATTTTCAGGGAAACACGGTAGATGGATGGATGGATGAAACAGAGAAGACTGTACCAATGACTGTACAATGACTGAAAAAAGTCAGGTGATATCCCATAGGATTCATTCTAAGCCCCATGCTGTTCAACATACTTATGAATTATATGAGGTAAAAAAGTAAAGGTAAAGGTAAAGGTTTCCCTCGCACATATGTGCTAGTCATTTATGGCTCTAGGGGGCAGTGCTCATCTCCGTTTCAAAGCCGAAGAGCCAGCGCTGTCCGAAGATATCTCTGTGGTCATGTGGCCCGCATGACTAAATGCCAAAGGCGCACGGAACGCTCTTCCCTTCCCACCAAAGGTGGCCCCTATTTTTTCTACTTGCATTTTTTAAGTGCTTTCGAAATTGCTAGGTTGGCAGAAGCTGGGAGAAGTAATGGGAGCTCACCCCATTACATGGCACTGGGGATTCGAACCACTGAACTGTCGACCTTCTGATCGACAAGCTCGCTGCCTTACCCGCTGAACCACTGTGTCCCATATTATATGAGGAGTTAAATATAATTATGAAATTTGCAGATGGCACAAACATGGACACGTAGCAAACCTTCACACAACGTATAGGCCAGTAGGTTTAGGAACACTGATTTAGGTTTAGGAACATTGTGATAAACTGGAACAAAAGACAGATATCAGTAAGTCTTTCAATAGGGATAAAACAGAAAGATTCACATTTGCATGTAGGAAAAATCAAAGGCAAGAATATAGAATGGAAGAATGATACTGACAGAAGTATTTTCACAAAGAATATGTGTGCCTTGGCAGATCAGCCTGATACAGTTGCAAAAAAAAAAGAATCTTGGACTGCTTCAAAAGAAATATAGTGTGAGATCAAAATAAGTCACTGATCCTGTTTTCTCCATTGGTCAGACTACACCTGGAATATTCCATCCAATTTTGGGCACCACATTATAAAAAGAGTATTGTCAAATTGTAACATATTCACACGATTGTCATAGGACTGTAATTAAAATTAGATAAGGAACCTGAAATCAAAACCCCATAAAGAATGGTTGGAAGTACTGATTTCGTGTGTATGATAAGTTATTTCCAAGTATCTGAAGGACTGTGTTATGTTCTAATAATAGAGTATACTGTATAATAGTGTTTAATTGTTAGAATTCTAATCTTTAGCTTGCTTATTTACCTTGCTTAATTACCAGGCTCAGTAATATCATCAAAGTTATATAGAAAATGGGTAGAATTGTTCAGAATTGTACAAGATAATATTTTTTTAAAATGACTAAAGTCCTCAGTAAATGAATGAAAATGTAATGTTTTTGACACATTTAATTGGGTTCTCTTTATCTACTTCAGGGTTGTCAAACTGATGGCCTGCAGACCAGATGTGTCACGTTCAGGCAATGCCCACCCCAACTCCATGAATGGGGAAAACATTGTGAAACATCATGCAATGGCAACGTGACACAGAGGATTTGATCTAGTTGTATGGAGAGCAGTCAACATTTTAACATATTTATGCAGAGATTCTCAAAATTCAAAAGATTTCTCAAAACTTTATGTACCACTGTATATATATATTGATTCAACAAGAAAAAAATAAAAAATGAATTTGAATTTGTAAACATTTACAAATAAAATTGGGATTAGTATTGTTTGTATTTAGAATAATTTGTATGAGGCAATATACACAGGAAATATCAAATGTAGTAACATACAACATTCGTCAAAATGAGTTTGAACATTGAATGACTTCTACATCACATGCCAATCAAAATCCCTTTTTAATAATACAGAAATAATTTTAACAACTTTGTCTAGATATACAGACAATACAAGTCCAAGAGAAGCCAATATAAACATAGTATTAAGTCTACTAAAAGACTACCAAAAAAAGTAATGCGGCTTTCTCTGGGTTCAATTTTCTTCCTTGTATGGAAGAAAATAATCTAGTAAAATACTTATTACCTTGGTAAAGTACTTAATAGACTATTAGTCATTGTGCTGGAATGTTTAATGTTCAAGAAATAGTTTTCATATAGCCAATTGCAAAAGTACACAAGAATGTACCTGCACTGCAAAAGTCAACTTTCAAATCCACATTGGTCTTTAACCTAACCTCTAATAGTTTGAAGATAAGAAATGAATCTACTTCTAATTAGATTGTTATTGCTACAACTCTTGAAACACCATACATTCTAAATAATATAAAATATAAGCAGCATACTATAACAATGCCAACACTTTAATTTAGTTGCTCAGCAGGTAACAAAATTCAGGATTAAAATTTAATCTTTTAATTTTGGTTAAAATTAACAATATTTAATTTAACCTTTTAATTAACTGATGACATGAGGTTTCAAAAAACATAGTATGCCTACAAATAGCTATTTGATACAGTATTTCAAGTCTATCACATCCAATTTAATGTATTTTGCGACACAGCAAGTGAAACAGTTACATGATGTTAATTTGCCTTCATTAAGTAATCTGAAATAATTACATACGTTTGACAATAGGCAAAAAGCACAACAGGAAAAGTTGGCCACCCAATATATTTTTTATTAATGTGTATTTAACTTAAACAGGAATACCACAAAAAGGCATCTACGTTTATAATATAGTATCATTAGTTTGTTTAATAGTGGTTAAAGTTTGAAAGGTTAAGGAACTATATAAAACAATAAGTCATAGCTCTGATCTGTGAGAAATATCATGTCTCCCTTGCCCACCTGGGGTACTAAAGGAGAAATGTTCTAAGGCTTACCTTATCAACAGGACTTGGTAATGGAGCATGGATGACACTATAGGGGGAAAAAGGCTATCAATTAAAAATATTTCCACCATATTTAGCCGAGATGAAATGAACCTTGAATTCAAGTTATCGCTGTCTCTCACACTTTTATTGTTTATTGCATGTAGGATTGTGTTGATTTTAGAGTGCTGTGTGTGGGTGAGA
>JANHFP010005817.1:129413-139595 GCA_032468135.1 Calamaria suluensis | reverse complement strand
GGCTGTACACCGCCCCGAGTCCGCAAGGAGAGGGGCGGTATAGAAATATAATTAATAAATAAATAAATAAATAAATATTAGTCACAAGTTTGATCACACCAAAGTCAATCAGTTGAGAACTTAGTTATGACTTACCTTGTGTACCACTGATTTAAAAAGCTTAATTTGTATACAACCCACTCTACCTATTCCATTATGGTATTAATGGAATGTAAAACTACAATGCCCTGTACAGGTATTTCCATTTTTCTGTGTTAAATACTTAAAATTAAACTGTGTATTCTTAAAACTAGAACATTCTTGCTTAAATATATTTTAAAACATACAAAGCAAATAAAGATACATTGGTCAGATACAATCAGTTATATTTTATGAAGGGTGAATATAACAATTACCCAAAGGAATCCTCAATAAAATGTGCATGTGCTTGCCATGTAAAGTTGGAGGTTTAAATTATAACTTCAGAACACTAAAAAATTACTTCACTTAAGTATTGCTTTTCTCAGAATGACAAGCAAAAAACTAGCTGCATCATTAGCTACAGCATTCAATTTTTAAAAACTGAAACATTTGTCCAATTTTAATCCATATTACAATTTAAAAAAAAATCTAAGCATAGTTAGTGGAGATAAAAATAGAACTAATGAACTGATTCACCAAATGTACCAATGTAGTATTTCTTTTTTAAATTAAAAGATTTATTAGAGAACCAATGACTAAGGTACTTCTGATCAGGCATGGAAATACCTGCTATTCTTCAGACATCAAAGTATATAGTATTAAAGCAGTGTTGGAGACAATAAGTCAATAGTACTGTTTGAGATGGATGTGCAATATCTGCCTGCAAGCCATTTCTCAGTTTCAAATATATAATTGCGCAATGAGAAGATTGTTGTCAGAATAAATATGACATATATTGATAAATAATTTCTTAAAAACCAATGCCTTGGGCAAAATTTTACAAAATCTGAAACATGTAAATCAACATTTAAGTCTTCAAAGAGTTAGCAGTACTAAAGTAACTAATACCAGTACTAAAGAAAGCATGTTCATAAAATTTTCTTGACAAACTTAAAATGTCTTACCTTTCCAGTCTTGTGGTCAAACCAGACAAGTGCATGATTCCTAGACAGGACTTTACAGTCAAAGGTGGCATTATTTTGAGCTGGTCGACATCGAGCCACTGATCGTCCAATTTTGACAGGCTCATCCAGGTAGACATGGCGTTCTTGAAATGGATGGGAGTTTGGGCGGCAAGTAAAGATAGCCAAGGCTGAAGGCATTGAGGATAGATATGTGGTGCCACACCAACCAGGAAAGAAGAGAAACTCTTCTTGATCCAAGCCCCGCTCCACAGTTGATAAGCAAAGCTCCCACTCTACTTCACATTAAAGCAGGACAAACGTTACCTGCCATTAAAGATCTAACAACTCACACCTCCAGTCTGTGAACTAAGGCAGGCAATAATCCAACAGAGGAGCCCCATTGTTTTCTTTTTTTAAAGAAAGGTTTGTGGCAAGTTTAAGAAGTTCCACTTTAATCCATCTCCCTCAATGATGTGAGCAAGCATATGACCACTCCAAAGAGAAACAAAACTTGTTCAAATTAAGGTGGAGATAGTTACAAATCCAAGTGAATGACTCACACAAAAAATACTTGTTTGGGATGTGCGCACTCTTATCCTCTTCCGTAATCACTGCCCAAGCTTTTCTTCACCAGAGAAACAATACAAAAAATTTCAAGAGAGCCAAGAGGTTTACAGGACAGGCGTTAAGAACTGGAGAACGATCCAGGGATAAGTCTGTGGTTCATCCGTTTCACACATCAGCAGGATCAGGAAAGGGAGGATGCCTTGCTAAAAAATAAAACCAGGTTCTCCCCGTCCGTAGGCAGCACAGGCCCAGACTCCGGTTTTCAAGGAGCCAACGGAAACCCCAGTGCGATCATTAAGGAAATGCAAGTATTTCCCCATACATCTTGGCGCAATACACCTGGCTACATAGCCGAGCCACTGAATCACACGGGTCTTCTCGAGCAGAGAGAAACGGACCGGAGGCTGATCGGACAGATGCGGCGGACGTCGGGTGAAAGCAGGGGCTCCGTTGGGCTCCCTTTCCACTGAGGGTTAAACCAACGCCGATAACTTATCGGGGGGAAAGGGGGAGAAAGCCACCCGGCGGCTCTCGCGGCGGAGGTCTCGGGGCAAACGGCGGCAGAATCTCTCGGGAGGCCGAAGGGCGGCGAAACCCGCGGGCGGCGAAGAGTCGGGACTGCAGGTGGCTGCGAAAGGAGGAGGGGAAAAAAAAGAAGAAATCTTCTCCCTTCCTGAGGCGTCTTTCGCTCGCCCTGCCGGAGCTCTGCCCCGCTGCCGCCCCGGGAAAGGCCTGGAGGCCGGACGCCTTTACGAGCTGGGTGTCAAAGCGGCCGCCGTCCACGAAAACTTTCCTTCGACCTGAAACAAAAAAATCAAAACAAACCCGGTCAGCCTTCGCGGCTCAGGCGGGCCCCGGCTCGATCTTCCCTCGCGGGGTTTCTCGGCTCGCCCGAGGCAACGCCGGGGGGAAAGGGCAGCCGAACGCCGCGAGCCTCAACGCCCTCCGCCCGCCCGCCCGCGCGCTCTTACCTTCCCAGCAGCAGCAGGAGCGGCCATACTGACTGGAAACCTACCCGGTGTGGCAGCCGCTGCCGCCGCCGCCGCCGCGCTGCCGGGGAGGGGAAAAGGGAATGAGAGGGGTGGAGCTGCTTTCCGATGGGCCTGACCAAAAGAAAGGCTGACGGGCGGCCAGGCGGTCTACGCATGCGCGAAGGAGGAACGCGCGGCAGGGAGACATGCGTACGGGGAACCTCTGAAGCTCTTGGTTGGAGACTGGCAAACGGTGGTTGCCCGTACTCTGGGAATGCGCTGCTGGCGCTGTTTCCGGGTAGTTAAAAAAAAAAAAAAGAGGGTAAAAGCTCGCCAGAGGACTAAATGGAAAGGCCTCGGTCCCCAAAGGAAATCTAAGTTCTGCAAATACTGGCGTTCCCCCCCCCACCCCCATGAAGGGAGGTAGGGGAGAAAGCACCACGTTGAATGGCGAGGGGTAGAAAAGCGGGCAGCCAATAGCTTTACCTGAGCAGGACGGGAAGGCTAAAGCGAAACTGGACGACGTTAATCCACGGAACGAGTGGGAGAACTTTTATTTCACACCTTTGGAAATGCCAAAGGAACATAAATCTTGCGAAATTGTTGCAGCAAGAAATCGAAGCGGAGACCCTGTACAGTAATCGTTTACCTGGGAGCAATTCCACATAAAATAGAGCACTCTTAGTATGTCAGCGAATACTATAATATACACGTGTGTGCGTATAATAAGAGTTTATTAAGCAGTTTATTCGTTCCCTGAGATTTATTCCAGTGTAAGTGCGGATCAGTTTGCAGGTAGTTCTTTAGTCGTTCGTTCCCCTTGTCACAATTGCCTCCTGTATTTTCATCAATGATACCAGGAGGAGACATGTCAAACAAAACAGTATTTAAAATTATCTTGAACTGGGAGGTTGAGTACAAATCAACAAGAGCAACATTAGCAAAACCAAGGTCAAACTTAAATGTTGAGGAAACAAGGGTACAAGGGCAGGAGATAACTGGTTACAGAACATCATTTAAATTAGCTGGGCTAGAGTCCAATTCTGCTTTGTTCATGGGGAGTATGTCCCACTGAACAAAAAAAGCTGCATTTGTGCATTTGGTTGGTTAACTGGATTGTTACTCAGCTCAATTTCCTGGATACACATGATGCATTAATTGACCCAGGAAGTGCACTCACACATGCTAAGCTAAAATAACTAATTAATGTCTGTCATGCAAATGCACTTTAAGCCTGGAGGACTTAATTCCCAGGAATTCTGGGAGTTGGAAGTCCCCCAGGCTTAAAGTGGCCAAGGTTGGAGACTGTCCGTTGTTGTTGCTGTTAGTTGAGAAGTCGTGGGGACCCCGTGGACAATGTTCCTCCAGGCCTTCCTGTCCTCCACCATCCTCTGGAGTCCACCCAAGCTGTCACGCCTGCTGCTTCAGTGACTCCATCCAGCCACCTCGTTCTCTGTCGTCCCCTTCTTCTTCTTTGGCCCTCAATCTTCCCCAGCATCAGGCTCTTCTCCAGGGAGTCCTTCCTTCTTATTAGGTGGCCAAAGTATTTTGGCACACATAATACTGCAAGGGAATTTTATAAAAGAAATAATTTTTGAATCTTGTCTCTTTCTCTCCTTATACACACACACACAAACAAGCAAAAAAAGGTTTGCACCTGTCTGCTAGTCTTGTAATTTTCTACATCAAAGTGCTTATAGCATCTTATGTTCAGCTTTGTCTGGAAGTCATTTTGAATCCTTCCTCCTTTTCTTAAACCAGAATTTTTCCTTTATCTCTTTATGTCTAGGTGGAAGCTGCCATCTGCAAACACAGAGTTCGGCTCCTTTCAGAGCGCTATCATTTTAATATGGGGCTTCTGATGGGTGAGTGGAATGTGGCATGTGCCAAGGAAGGCTTCACACTCATTGCAACGGTGGGACCTCTCCTTAATGTTGGAGACACTAGTCTTGTCCTGCCTTTTCAAACTCTGCTCTTTTCTCTCGTTTCCTGCCCCTGAAAATGTCACCAGCAAATTCAGTAGAGGAATAAATGTGAAGCATAACAGCAGCTCTGGCTTCTCCAATGTTCCGCTTCATGCAATAAAGTGGAATGGAGGAAGTAAATCAGTTTTCCTGGGAGCTTTCACTTATAATCCACAAAACTTTTTTTTTAAAAAAATGCTTTTTAAAAAGCCAGGCTCTCACCAATGTTTGGACAATTATAGCATTCCTGCATGAAATCAGATGGACTTTAGATCGGTGGTGGGTTCCAATTTTTTTTTACTTCTGGTTCTGTGGCCGTGGCTTGGTGGGCATGGCTTGGTAGCCGTGGCAGAGGAAAGATACTGTAAAAGCTCCATTTCTTCCCTGCTCCAGGGGAAGGATACTGTAAAAGCTTCATTCTGTCCTGCTCAGCTAGGACTCAGGAGGCAGAGAATAGATGGAGGTTGGGCCGGTCAGAATTTTTACCTCAGGTTCTCCGAATTAATCAAAATTTCTGCTACTGGTTCTCCAGAACTGGTCAGAACCTGCTGAAACCCACCTCTGCTTCAGATGAAGGTGTAAAAGGGGTGTTTGGAATACACAGAGTTTTGAAATGGATAAGACTTGTGTTTGAAATAATCTGTCACAACTGTTTGAGCTTGGAAATGTTTGAGCCTTCCCCACTTAAGTTATAGTAGCAAGAGTCCCAGCTATAGTAGGAGTCCCAAGACAGTAAAAGTGTGTCCTAAGTACCAATTCTAAAAAAAGGCCTTGCCAATCCTTAAATACTTTGTTTTCTTGCAGGTGAGGCCCGGAGCAAGTTGAAATGGGCAGATGGCAAAATAATTAAAAACGAAGTGGACCTACAGGTAGGTAGTTGGATCCACCATTTTGGATCATGTACTTGAACATGTCACCTGCAAAATTATATACATGAGAATTGACTAAAAATGAAGGGTATGCATTTAAAAGCCCCTACTAATTCCAACTGGGAGCTGCTCTTGCAGGTCATTTTTGGTTGTCCTTTAGCTCGTCACTTCTGCAGTCCAGTTCTGAATGGTTCAGGGCCCGGTAGTGGGCTGCAGCCTAAGGGTTGGGGACCTCTGCTCATGTGTAAGAAGAACCCTTCCTTGATGCAGCTGAAAATAGGGTTTTTGTCTGTTGGCTGAAGAAATGAAGTTAAACTTGGCTACAAGCCCATCCAGTTCCTTTCCCTGTTCTAACATCATTTCTGTCTTTCTCGCGCAGGTTCTAAACTTACTAGGCCCAAAGACAGAAGCTGACCTGGAAAAGAAATCCAAGGTAGTTTAGCTGGCTGTTTCCTCCCCTTAACATCACATTTATTGATGTACCTGCATTTGTGATCCATGTACATTTGTACATAGGGATGAGGGATTGGATAGGAGGAGGATTTGCCACCAATGGACACAGAGCTCTTTAGACGGTCGTTCCTAGAGAGGCAGGAACAGTTGCTAGGGAAGGAGGGTACGGTGCTCTCTGACCTACCCTCATTATTCAAGTATACTTATTATTTAGGTATTAATAAATATGCCTAATGTTAACATTATAATTTATCATGTAGGACAATCAATCCAAAGATTCTAGGCAGCATGCAGAGTTAAAACTGTGTTAAAAGATATGTAAAACCACGTAGGCAAATGCAGAACAATATACATTAAAAATATACATAAATACCAGTCATCAATCCTTCACAAGTTGAGATCACAAATCACCCTGCTCTTGGGTATATGTGAAAAGCTGGGCTTTTAGAGCTTCTCCAGAGGTTAATAAGGTTCTGGGGCCAGGCAGTGCTGTGGAGGCATACACATAGATGCTTTGATCATGCCCTTGTTTAAGTGCTTAGGGATGGCTCTAAAGGGCCATTGAAACATCTCTTGAATGCCTAAAAAGCCTTTGGTGGCTGGAGCCTGTCAGAATGCCATCCTCCCTTAGCTGGGAATGTAGCTGTCCTTCCCTCCCCTTGTTTGTTTCCTGCCAGGAGGCAGGAAGCTTTTCCCAGCATCCCCTCCTTAGAAAGGTTTAGCTGCTAGATTTCTGCCTGTAGTGGTCGTGTTAGGAACTTGCCTTCTGTTAACTACTGAGGCCAGCTTGGATGACACCCAGTGGTTACTGTTTGTCTTGTCAGGCCCCGAAGGCCCGTAATGCTGAGCCAGAGCAGGGGAAATCAGTGGTGGTGGAAAATGGTAAGGCCTTTTTTGAATGGGTGCTTTGCTTTGCAAGTGTCTGTAAGTGTAAGTGCAATTGTTGTTGCTATACAGGAGATTCTAGATTCAACCTTTAGCCTACCTCTACGAGGATTAGGAAAGTATGCAGTCCGAAACCCTGGAGAATTGCATCCAATTTGAATACTACCAGCCAGTTAGACTATTGCCAGGACTTTCAGAGGGAAGCTTCCCACGCAGTGAGGTCCATTCTATTTGAGCCTGAAGAAGATTCAACTGATATTAACAATTTAATGACCTGTGTGCCTTCAAGATTCCAGTCTAAAACATGGGTACATAATATCCTGTCCTCCAAATGGTGCTGATCTACTGTTGGTTGCATTATAACTGTTGGCCATGTTGGCTAGGGCTGCCAAGCATTTGGCTTCCTACAAGTTGAGACTATATCCAGATTATGGCTTGTAATGGTGACCAGAAAACTGGGCTTTCAGTCTCCTATTCCCACTAGAAGTTATTTCATTCTAGCAGTGTCTTGTGATGAATATTCCGCACTGTTTAATATTGCTTCTTCTGATTTATTCTGCTGCTAGAGATGTGCAATGGACCTGAAAGATGCTTCAGACTGCATGGGATGCTAACATTGCCCATCTGCAAATCATTAAAGTAGCTATGCTTTTTCCTGTGATTGCTTAGCTTCCCCCTGCAGCTGCAGCATAAACCTGAGAAATAACACACATCTAGTTTTAGAAAATGAAAAGGAATATCTTAAGTGTGCTCCTATGTGTATATACGAGAACATCTGCCTTCAAATCTAAAGCAGAACAAAATAAACCCATAACCACTTGTAGTTCGCCATTAAATTATTTTGCCATATTTTGCTTTTTTTCTTCTAATCATGTCAGTCTAATTTCAGACTCATATAACAGACGTTGAGGGGGAAAAGACAAAGCAAGGAAGTTGGAAGAAGTTTCCAGATTCTATCCTGTAGTCAAATACCTACACTGTTTGGTCCATAACTCACTGGGAATCCTTTCTCCCAATTTGTGTAACTGAGTCCTCTTCCATTTGTCCAGAGGTACATTTGATCCTCATTGATGTCATTTAGTCCTATCCATACATCACTTTGGAATTTATTTAAATGGAACGTGAGAAAGGCTAAAAAGAAAAATAACGGAAGAAGAATGTGATCAGAAAAAGTAGACATACCTAACATTTGGGAAAGTATAAAACCAAAGCAAATACTTCATTAAATAGAGAATTCTGAAATGAACTAAAACATTGAAAAGTAGACCTAAATAAATGCATAAGAGTATGTGAAATAAAAGTAATTGAAGTCTGAAATTTGGTTTGGAAAATGTACCTAGAATTGTGGGAAATGAATAAGCACACCTTGGATCTTATAATTCCACTGATATACTTCTTTTGGTACAGTAATTTGCCATTATCAACACAAGTGAACTCAAGCTTTTATAATTTATATGAACAGCACATTTATTTATGTATTGATTAAAATATTTTAATCTCCCTTTGATACTAGAGCAATACAACTGAATCATAAAACAAATGTGTGGGTGTGTATAGCACCTCAATCACAGAAGTTGCTCTAAATGATTTACACATTTTATGACTACAAAAATCTGTAAATATTATGATTGTGTAAATACTTGGAAAGTGATGTGTTTGAGTGTTCAAGAGTACATGTAAGGATTTTCCCACCAAATTCTTAAGGGAGCAATGTCTTTCAGGACTGTCCCCAGCTGTCTCAGAATGAATAACCAACAGGAAAAATACAAAGCGAAAAAAATGTTATCTCTAATAAATACATATAGCAGGGACATTCCCCCCCCCCTTTTTGCTTTTAGTATGAAAGAGAACATCTTCTATAATTTCTATCAAATTGCAATTTTTCATTTTATCTTAAAGTTGAAAAATGACTTTTACAACTATATTTGTTTTGGGACAAACACAGGTTTACCATTATGTTTACGTAATAGTAAGAAAATCAAGGAGGAAGAAAATAGTTGTTCTAGCAGTAGTAATAAGGGGGGAAATATGAATTAAGGTATTATAACTTCTTTTAAATTCTGGGTTCAAACTAGTATTGTGAGCTCCATAGAAGTGGTCAGGAAGCTTCATCAATGGCATATTTATCCCATGTAACATAATCACCCCAAAGATGATGCAAAATTTCATAAATCAGTAAACTTTTATTAATTGATACGGTGCTTATATACCTTGTACCCTTTCATTAAGTATTGTAACCAGATTTCCTCCAAATTCTTCCTTCTGACAATCTTTCCGTGCATTTTTCCAATTTTTTTGTTCATCTTGATTAGATCCAAAAAATCTATAGCACTTTTTTAAAAAATAAAAATGCAAGGATAAAGACAAATAAAGTTTAATGTTTATTTCATTATTATTAGTAGTAGTAATGTATATGGTCACAGACAATGAAAGCAAAAATAGAATGCAATTTAAAAATCAAACTGCCAGGAAAAAAGCAATGGTCAGAAATCAACACATTACTCATTTCGCCATCCTTTTTAATTCCAAACCTCGGGGGGGAGGAAGCCAGGTTATCAAGATACAGATCACACAGATCTCAGCTGGGAGGGTCTTCCAGAGAGCAATGCTTGCTACAGACAGCAATCTCACAAGTGCTTTTCTAAGTACATTCACCTGGATTTTGAGTAGCAGCATCTAATTCTTGATTAATGGTTAGATTTTTATCCCATCTTAGTTTACAAGTAACTCAAACTGGAGGACATTCATATTATTCCTTTCTCTTCTTATTTTCCCTACAACAACAATCCTATCAGGTGGATTGGGCTGGGAAACAGGAACTGGCCCAAAGTCATCTAACCAGCTTTCATGCCTAAGGGGGAATTATCCGTGGGTTTGGTGTAGAGTGTCACCTCTATGCAGATGACACTCAATTGTACATCTGTACACCAAGCCACCCCAACAAAGCTGGGGAAGTGATGTCCCAGTGCCTTGAAGCCGTACGGGTCTGGATGAGGCGGAACAGGTTCCAGCTCAACCCATCCAAGACCGAGTGGCTGTGGTTTCCGACGACCCAGTATAGCCAGTTGGTACCATCTCTGGCTATTGGGGATGAGATCTTGACCCCCACAGAGAGGGTGTGCAACCTAGGCATCCTCCTGGATGTACGGCTGTCATTAGAAGACCATATCACAGCCATCGCCAGGGGGGCCTTATATCAGGTTCGCCTGATATGCCAGTTGCGCCCCTTTCTGGACCGGGATTCCTTATGAATGGTAACTCACGCCTTGGTCACCTCCTGCCTGGACTACTGTAATGCTCTCTACATGGGGCTCCCACTGGGGAGCACCCGGAGGCTTCAGCTGGTACAAAATGCAGCCGCGCGGGTGGTTATGGGGGCACCGCGGTT
>JANHFP010005817.1:99664-119928 GCA_032468135.1 Calamaria suluensis | reverse complement strand
GAGGACTCTTCTTGTGAAATATTTCTGTACACGTTCGATTGTATTAATGTCCGATATGCAGTGTGGATTCCAAACGGGTGAGCTGTATTTGAGGATTGGCCTAGCAAATGATTTGTATGCTCTGGTAAGGAGTGTAATCACACTCCTGTGTGTCCAATCACACTTGGCAATGAAGAATTCTATCTATCTAAATGGGACGCTGAAAACAAAAGGACTTTCCTCTGCATCACCCTTGCTGTTCCCCAAGAATCTTGCATTCCATCCAAAGGGAGAGGGGAGAGAACCTTTCAACACCTTCCCTTTGTACCACACTGGTTTAGAAACTTCCTCTCCTCCGCGCAACTGTACCTCAGTCCCCTCCCTTCGCTCCATCCATCCATTCCCCCTCTCATTGCTTAAATTTGGACTCTTCCATTCCCCTCCTTTCGAATCGCGGTGGATTTTCCCACCGAGAGCGGGGGAGGCGGCGGCCCCGGGGAGACATGCGTCATGCGGTCTTTTCTCCCTTCGGAGTCGGGGCTAGGAAGCGCCGCGTCTTAAATTGAAAGCGAGAGGAGCCCGGCCGGTTGTAGTAGAGGCGGCGGTGCAGCCCTGCCGAGCGCCATGTCGCTGCAGAAGCCGGCCGAGGGCGGAAGCGGAGGGTTGGCGGATTCCCCGGGGGCGGAGGAAGGCGAAGACGGCTCGCCCAGCCCGTCCTTGCCGCCGCCGGTGTTGCCCTGGGACCGCTTCTCGGCCTGGCTGCACTGCGTGTGCGTGGTGGGCTTCGATCTGGAGCTCGGACAGGCTGTGGAGGTGGGTGACGCGCCGCCCCGACCGGCGAGGGGCCAGATCGGGAATGCCGCCCGCCCCGAACTCGGGCGAGGCAGGACGCCCTTGCTCTGCGGAGAAGCGGCGCTTCCTTCGCCGGCTTGTTACGCGAAGGTCGCCCGGGGGTGGAGGGGGTGGGCAGCGGGGAGAAGGAAGCCCTTTCTTTCCTGCCTGGGTGCTTTGGTTCTTTATGAGATGCCGACCGCTGAGCGGTGCTTGGGTGCGTTGCAGAAGCCAGGCATCCCCGAAAGCGAGGAGAGAGAAAGGCGCTTTCTTCTCCTCCTCCTTCGGTTGTGTGCACCAAACCCACCAGCGCAGGAATTCTGCAGCGGTTCCCCCCTCCCTCCCCCAAATCTGCAGCGCTGAAAATAGCAGCCGCCCCAGGGTCACCGCCGTCCCTTCGCCTGGAGTTAAGCCGGGTGGGTGGGGGGTGGGGAGAAGCTTGCCGTTGAATGGTAACGGACCCTTCTGTCTGGAGTGGCAGGTCTTTTTAATACAAGGGGCGTTTTTGTGGAAAATATGCATACATTTCGGGGGGTGGGGAACTCCTTTCAAATAGATCAGAAATAGATCTGTTGGTTTCAATTCTCCCCTTCTATAAAGAACTCTAACCTGCTTATGGCAATTTAGTTAATGATTTGCCGTGATTTTTTTTTTTGTCCAAATGGTGTTGAGAATGGCTGTCGTTTTTAGAGACGTCCCTGAAAAATATCCCCGTGTTTGCCCCGAAAATAAGACCCGGTCTTCTCTTTTCTTTTTTTAAACCCTGAAATAAGGGCTTGGCCTTATTGTCATGCACTCAAAAGCCAGATTGGGGTTATTTATTATCAAGGGATGTCTTATTTTGGGGGGAAAGTGAATAATCCCACATGTTGCATTTCGTTGGTGATGGTTATTCCACAATTAAGGTTTGCTTAGTAAGCCTTCCAAGATATGAAGATATGTTTATGTTTAATTAAATTCCCAGGACAAGCAAGGCAAATCACAGGGGCAGCTGTCTGCAGGTCTTGCTTTTCTTCTGTTCATGACTGCAGGGAGCCTTGGAGCCTTCACACCATCCATTAAGGGATAAGAATAGCCAATGAAGAATGGAACAGAGTTAGACAGAAAAATGGAAGATAATCTGGGATTTGAATGAATATGCTGTTGCAAATGAATTACCTAGAAGCCACATTGAAAGTATAATGTTCTGTATGTTGCTACTTATATTAAGCTAATATTAAGTGATTTGTACTGGGTAGGTTTTGTACTTCAAATAGGAATAATGGAGCATGTGGCAGGAGTTAATTATGAATCAGCTTTAATCAGACCAGTTAATTTCCATACCGTAGTTTACAAACATGACTGCTCTGAACTGGCTTAGCTGGGAAATAAAAATACTGTTTTAGTTGTTGAAAAGGAATAGGGATAAATTTTATTCAATGCAGCATAGTGTTGATAAATTTAGACTGACATTTAATATATCAAACTTACAGTTCTTATTTGCCCTGGTCTCTAATGTCCCCATAGGTCTATGTTACAAATTGAAAACTGTATACAGTTTTCTCACACTGTATCACTTTTGTAGTATAGTGGTGTTTCTTAACCTGATACCCTTCAAAGATTTCAATTGCTATATTTTTCAACCACAGTAAATACATTACTTAGCCCCATTTTTATTTGTTTTGTATAAACAAATCACAAACCACTGTTAAGTATTAACTATGAGAGCTGTTAGATGAAAAAGGACTTGTGGCATGTATTTACTAAATAAATCTTAAATTTGAGTTTAATGAAATTATAAGCATTTTGTCACAATTGCATAACAGCGTTTTTTTCCAACAGCATTCATTAACCAAGTTTTGGGGCATTAAGTAGCCTAGGACCCAAGTTGGTGAGCTTTTGGATTTGATGAACAGATTTGGAATTTCCCATACAAGTTCCAGAAGTCTAATCTGTTAAATTGATCCAGCTATTCCCCTAACCCTCTTAATTTTCTCAGTTTGCTTTTGCTTTTCTTAAGGACAGGATGGTTCAAAAAGAGCACTTATCCATATTCCCACCTCCACATTAAGAAAAGCCCCCAAGTATGAGTAAAAGGCATTTTTATAAATCAAAAGAACGCTATAAGTTTAATATAAAAAGCATTGCAGTTTCTTACTTTTCTCAAATATAATAATTAAGGTGAAGTGTTAATCTGTGTTAGGAAGCCAATGAAAATAGGTTATAAAATCTGTTAAACATACCAAGTTTTTATTTTACATTGTTGGAGCTGCTTGGGGAAATATTAATTTGCATTTTGTGTTGAATATGTAGTATCTTTGAATTAGGAATATAGGTTAGCAGCTGGGTGCTACTTTTTGGTAATAACGAGGGCCCAGTTATATTGATACCTGGTCCTGTGTACTATGTGATAAATTAATATAACACCTTTTCTTGACTAATGAAAATTTTCGTTTACAGGTTATATATCCACAGCATTCAAAACTTACGGATAAAGAGGTAAGTAAAACCATTAAGAAGACATCTATAAAATATATTTTCCCCTCCAAAATGTAACTTTTATTTTTCTCCCCTAGAAAACCAATATTTGCTATTTGTCTTTCCCAGATTCCAATTCAGGTAATCAGATGTGTATGTTACTTTCATATATATTTGTATAAAATGTTTCTGTTTACCTAGAACTGTGCAATAACTATTTTTATTTTATCTTTATTTCACAGTTTTATGAAGTGAAGTATGAGTGATAGGAAGTACCCTTTTTTATCTGAGTGTTTCACAGACAGTCAGAAACTAGGAAGCTGTGTGTAGAAGGTGTAATTGGATGCCAGAATTATGTAAAATATTTGGAAGAGGATTTTCTCCATAACTGCTTGTAGTATTCAGAAGGCTGCATTTCTTAAAAGTTAAGGGTCACAGCTTGGAAGCCTTTCTCAGCAGAAATGCCTTCTGCACATGTCTCCCCTGAAGACCTGGAAATGTAGGGCTTCTAAGAAATGTGGCAGTCTCAATACTCCCAGCAGGAAATTTTGACAAATACTTTGCTTGCTCCAGAAACTTCCTCTCAATGCTTCATAAACTCCTAATATTCATGACAGGCTTAAGACATACATTGTACTAAGCCATAAAGTTTTTTTTAATATTGCTTATTATGAGAAGCCATTTAGGCTGTGAACTATGACCTAGCATGTTGTGCCAATCCAGCCAGCTTTAATCTAGTCAATAATTGTGGTTAAGCAAGCCATAACTTAGCATTGAGTGTAAACTCAACTGTACCAATGTGGAGTTGCAAAAAGAAGCATCTAGAGGAGGATCAATAATATCAAAATGGTGGGGACAGTGTGGCAATCAAAGCACTGGCCCTTCTTAATGCATTTCATGTGTGCAACATACGTCAAAAGCATCAAAAGTGGTGGGGCTACAAATGGACTTTTGCGCCTGTCATTTTGATTTCATTGATACCTCCCCTCTAATACATATCCTACAGATGTCCTAGACACAAATATTGCATGTACATCCTGTGTGTACCTATTCAGAAGCAAGTCTTATTGAAATCGGTGAGATCTTCTCCTAGAAAATATACACAGTATAGTACTGTAAACATCTTATGTCCCTTCAATAAAATAATATCAGTTTGTACTGAGTAAGAGTTTTGCAGATATCTTAATGATTAGAAATCACTTAGCAATAGCTTAAATTGCATGCTTGTAGTGCACATGAAAAACAATTCTTGAAGTATTTGTAGTGGTTGAACCTGGAATTTTACAGGAGGAATTGTAGTTTATGCTCTAACTGATTACAGACTAACTGTGAGATTATTCAATATTCTGTATGATAAATTTCTTAATTTTCATTTTAGACATTTTTATATACTGTATATTCAAACTATGTAGAGTTTGTTTGGCTGTTTGAACTATCTTAAAATGACTATACTGTTTTGAGGACAACACATAACATTAGAAATGATAATTAAGAATGTGGGCATCCATAGGAAAGAAATGGGAAGAAGCAAGTTACATGTTTAATCACTCAAATGCTGTGAGTCATCAGAACAGACACCTGTCATTTTGGCATAATCATAGTTAACTGTGGATACTAAGAATATTTTACAATATTCAAAAGGACTCAGATTAATCCCTAGGCTAGAGCAGTAGTTTAAATTGGGACCTAAGCAACACAAGGTTGCTTACACAAAGTTACTTAAAGAAATCTGTTTATAAATTAATGAATATTTTATTTTATTTTTATTTAAAAATATTTTTTAAACATTTTTAAAATAAAAAATATTTAACATTTTTATTTAAAAATATTTTTAAATAAGTGTAAAATAATTGACAGTTGTTACAAATCCTTTGGATGTTTTCCTGGAATATAGATTACAGGGTTTCTTTTTTGCCAGCAATTTGGTAAATATTTTAAGGCTATTTTTAATTTTTAAAAAATAAAATTTATCTTTATTACTATTATTGTGAAAACATTAGTAGAACCTCTAAGGAAAAGGCCTAGAATATGCTTGAGAGGGTTTGGCTTGGCTTGGACACCCAAGTGTATAAAATGTTCCATCACAAAATGTTTCAAAGTAAGAGTGTAAGAATTAATTATTTTGTATGAGTACTCCTATGCAGGCAGCATGCTGCCTTGGTCAAGCTATGTTGCAATTACTTATTGGTATTTAGCCTATATATTGCTTGAGAGAAAGGTATTTTTTTCCTGTAGCCCATTTACCAGAAATAGTTTTGATTGAATTTCCTTTTTGGATTAAAATTGGTTGCTCAAATATATTGGATATGAATCAATTTGAATGATAATTATTTAATGAAGTTTCAAGAATATTTCATCAAATTATATAAGTTCCCACTGGCTTCTATCTTATTTTACCTATGTATTTATGAAGAGAATTTAAATTATTTATGCCTTGTGAAAAAAAGATACTGAAATGGGATTTAATTTTTAAAATGATTATTTCTGTTAAGAATCAAATTTGTTTATTAACTTTATATGCCACCTGTCTCATTATCTTAAGATTTCTTTTATTAGCAGTTTTAGTGAAATGTATTTTGGGGGAATCAGCTTGATGCTAAAGAAAAGGCCTGTTATTACCTTATGGCTTTTCATTTATATGAGTAGAATTTTACACAAATAGGTGATTCTTAAATACTGAAATCTGTGCAGCCATCAACCGTGTAAAGCTTTTGTAGTGTAAATCTCGATAACTATGAATTTACATCATGAGCATTTGGGTGGAATATATTCATTTTTCTTGAAGCTTTTGGAATACTTAAAGAATACCTTGGTATTTTTTGAAACTTCCATCTGGTGAAGTGTGTATGGATTTCCAGTTTCATCTGCTTTGAAATAAAATTACATTAAAGTTAAAATGATGCTTCCTACAAAGTGCTGCCCTGAATTTTTTTGATGTAAAGCTTGAATCTGCAGTGATTTTAATTGGCAACTCAAATTCAGTAGCTGTTACAGGTTCTTCTTAAGTCATCTAGACAGAAGGAGATGAACAGTCATAGGGACCACATCAGTAGTAGGCAGGACAATGGGGAAAATAGTCAGAATTAGAGTAGCAGCACTGATTACTGTCTTTTAGGCATTAAAATGAGGATAATTTGCTCTCTTTCCACCAATTTACTTGGGTCTTCTTTAGATGCTAACTAACTCCAACGGAAAGAAAAAGGGAACACTCTATCAAAAACCAGAGGAGTAAAGTGGTCACAGCCTGAAGGTGCATATCTGTAATCTCTTGGTAGCAGGTGTATCCAGAGAGTGGTGTTTTTTTTAATGTGGGTTGCACCTAAAAACAGGCAAAGCTTTGATCACACCAGACTTTCTTTTACTTTAATCTGTGGACACCCCTTATTGACAGAGAAAAAGAGGTAAAATCTGCAGCAACCATAGTATTTGTGTTTATTCAACAAGACAGGACAGCATCATACTTGGATTTTGACAAGTAGAGAGTCTTCTAGAAGAAAACACTTCTCAAATGTAAACACTGTAGGTTTGATTTCTACACATGGAATTACCTAGAAATGTGCTTGGCATTTAAGGAGCATTTTTTTAAAAATAATAATATTTGTTAGAATTACCTGCTAGTTACATATACTTTTTAAAGTATTATCCACTCAGTATAGTCCTTTGCTATTTTTCTCCCCTTTCCTTTTTGGTTTAGGTTGCCTCGGAAACACACAATTTTGTTTTAGGTTTCGGCAGTCTTCTAGCAGAAAGCTTTCGTGGCACTGTTTACTGGATCAGTTGGACAGAGATCTACCAATTTACTTGAAGGTTGGGAAAGTAGGATGTTTTATCTTGCCCAGGCATGATAATGTCTTTCAAATTCTAATTATTGTGACAATGTTTAATGGTAGAATTGTTTTGTTTCTGATAAGATATTACTTGGTGTGTTGCTGCATTGTCCTGCATCATGTGGCAAATAACTTTCAAAACTTTTAATGGTTAACATTAAATTAATTTAATGTTAATTATCCTTTCTGCTGAAATAATAATTAAAACAGCTTTAATAGTGTCTACAATTGGAAGTTTTTTTGGGGTGTGTGTGATTATAATGCTGTAATATTCAGCTGTTTTAGATTTCAGTGATCCCTTTGTCCCTGAACTTTGCTGAGGATTCTGGGAATTATTGATCTCCAGTTGGTCTCAGGACATACCTAAGCCCTTCAGGGGCTGGCAAATTGTAATGGATAAAAATTCAAAACACTTCTGTTTACTATTTAATAGCTACATGTTAAAATTTTAGTGCAGTATAGTATTCTTCAACATTACATACAATTATATAATTTACAATTATGTAAAAGTGATAAAGACTTCTGATCCAAAATGCCTATAGTGCAAATTAAATTAGATTGGGGATGGGTGTAGAGAAGCATTGCTTTTCCTTCATGGACACTTATCATAAGTGACATAATATTGTCACAGATTGTACATAATCTATGTAACAGTACTTGTTTCTCTTCCATAAATATAAAAAATGTTGAGAAACTAAGTATATAAAATACAAGTACCTCTGCATTTTTAACCTGTTGCTTAGCAATTATTCCTACTTATAATGGATCTCTCCTAAAGATGATATAACCCAGTTGCAAAGTTCCTAGAATCATTTTGGCACTTGACAACTGGACTGCATTTTTGGCCATTTGTAGTGTCCCATGGTTCTATGACTACAATTTACAATTCAGTTTTTATGCAATCTAGTGTTTACTTCCAGTTTTCATTAAAATGCCTTGCAGCTAACAATGAGTTTGCTTAACGATCACAGCATTTGCTTAAATACCATGGATTCATTTATTGACCATGGAAATTCACTTAATGACTACTGAAAAAAGTGACCTGGTTTATGACTGTCGTGAATTATGACTGTTATATGCAGGCTTCATTATAGTCATAAGGCCTACATAGGCTCTTTGTGTAGAGAATATTGTATAATTATAGAAATGTTAGCTCCCGTAGGTTGTAAATCTTTATAGGCATGAACTAGATGTGTTTGATGAAATGTTTATAGTGACATGTCTGAAAATGTACTTAAATATCCTGAATAATCCTGTGGTTTTAATAAAAGTTTCTTAAAGGACACCTGCTAAGTATACAGCATTATTCAGAGAGTATTCAGTGTTTTGGAATGTTTTCTTTTTCTTTACAGAGGGATCCTGCTTATTTTTATGGATATGTGTATTTTAGACAAGTACAAGACAAGACATTAAAGCGAGGTTACTTTCAGAAGGTATAATTTAATTTTAGCTCAATTATTCATGGTTGTCTTTAAATATACCCAAGACAAAAAAAGCTCCATTTAAATCAGTGGAAAATACTGCCTATAATATGTTTTAAGATTGAGGAGTGAATTAACACATTACCTTGGCTAATCTGAAAATCCAGAATACATAAATCACACTGCTATTTGCAGTATATGTTTTGGTCATAGCCAATGACATCAAATAAGTCAAATAAGTGATAACTTGTTTGGTGTAAAAAGTTAGACTAGAAACTGGGAGACCACAAGTTCTAGTCCTGCTTAGGCACAAAGCCATCTGAGTGACCTTGGGCCAGTCCACCTCTATCAACGCTGAGAAACGGGCAAGGGCAAAGCAATTCTGTAATATTGTCAGAAGAACTGTAAGGAAACTGACCCAAAGGCATTCAAAAACACAACAAACTGATTGCCTTACCTTATCCGTTGTCCTGTTCTACATTTGTCACTATTTTCATATATGAAACTGACTATCAAAAAAATGCATGGACATTAGCTGACGTGGCTGCAGTCCATAATAGTACCCCAAATTAAATAAAGAATATTTTAAAAATGTATTTGTTTAAAAAATAGTTGAACTCTTGTGAGATCATCTAATTTTAATGTTCCCTCCTAAATCACATTGGAAAATGTTGATCTAATTCTCGTAAGTTATAAAGTCTGCTTGTGAATATACACCCCCGCCCAGAAGTAAATGCATACCGGTAGTCCTCAGGTTATGTCCATTAATTTAGCAACTGTTCAAAATTACAATGGAATTGAATGAGGGAGACTTACGTCCTGTCCTCAAAGTTTCAGCCATCGTAGTGTATCTAAAATCACACAATTATGATTGATCTCTCAGCATGTGACTACGGTATCATAGTGAACCACAGTCAGAATCGCAGTTTCTGACATTTCCTGTTGGTTTCCCACAAGCAAAATCTGAATTTAGTGAGGAACTGTTATGATACTTAATATAAATTGTAGTGGTTTTGAAAGAACTAATTATAAATTATTTTGCTTCTCTTATAGTCTTTAGTTCTGATTAGCAAGCTGCCTTATATCCACTTATTTAACACTGTTCTTGGACAAATTGCACCTGAATATTTTGAGAAAAATGAACCTTTCTTGGAAGCAGGTTAGTAACATTGATGGTTTTGTATATTTAATTTTTGCACATACAATTTGTATATACAATTAAATGTAGTATACTAAAAAAGCATTCTAGTTATAATTTTTTACCAGTGTATAATTTGTGAATAGTGGAATAACACAAACTTTAAAATTGCTGTCTCTGACATATTTGTGAGGAAGCTGTTTGTCAGCTGATCCAGATCATTATCAGATGAACCTGAATAAATTCAGTTCTGATTACTTCTCCTTTGCTTTAGCTTGTAGTGATGTTGATCGATGGCCACTGCCAGTCCCAGGGAGAACACTCTATTTGCCCATTATGGGCATTGTAATTAAGGTAATTTTAAATTTATTCCATTCTTGTTTGTGGCTTGAATTCTTGAATTCATCCAATTACATTGTTTTTGTATATAATATGTTTATTGTGTATAACAATATCTTTTTTTAAAAAAAGTCTTAGTCCTATAAGTGTATATTTATATCATAGTTGCATGTGAGAGGAAAAGAGTGCCTAAAGGAGACTTTGGTATAGGTAAAATCCTAACAGTGTTGCTAACTATTGTTTTCAATTTAGACCTGTCATTTAAAAAGGTGCATTTGTTTGCCTCTGTATGGGGCCTTTTAATTGAACATTATGTTTAATTGGTTACTGTGAGAGACATGTAAGCATGCATTTCATTTCTTAATGAACTCTGCAGTGGTTATTCAGTTGACCTTTGTGTGAGACTTCAATGAACTGAATTAAGGAGAACATTTACCCCTCTTCAACAACTTAAACAGCTGTTTCAATTGGTATTGCTAGATTTTGATTTTTGACCCACAGACACATGCATAAATACAGAGGGAACTGTTTAGAGCAGTATATTTTCACAGGGGTAAATCTAGCAAAATGTTGCTTTCTTGAACAATGTCTCAAGGTTTAAAGCTAATTAAAGTTAACATTTGCAGTGAATGAAGAATACATATGATTTTTTTCTCTAAGGTGCGGATTCCTACCTGTCACGACAAGCCTGGAACTACTCAAGTATTACAGTTGACACATCAGGTAGTTTAATAGCAAAATAATATTCCCTCAGCACAAAGATCTAGCTTCAAACTCTTCGTTTCCTAGCATTTTAGACAGGAGTTCTGGAGTATATATTTTTTAAAGCTAGTAAAATTATAATAGAAAAGGAAAACTTTTTGGGTGGAGATAAATGAGATAATTCAACTTATTATAATATTTACCAAAACAAGTTTCTCTGTCAACAATGAGTCTTGGAAGCTGAAGAAAGGAAGCATTTCAGATTTGGCAAACATAAGTTATTCAATGGAAAACGAAGAAGAGTTGGCTATTAAGAACTCATCCTATGAGTGAATCCTACTCTGCAAACATTTAACATTTTAAAAGCCATGTAATAGAATTTAGACAATTTAAATATTGATAATTTAAATATTGAGGGAATTTTATCATTCTAGAGCAGGGCTGTCTCAACTTCCAGCCCATGGGCTGGAGGGGTCACATGCTGGCCACACCCAGATCCTTTTTAACAAAGGGGAGAAAAGTCCCAATATGTCATGTGACGTGGGTTTGACACCCCTGTTCTAGAGAATACTTTCACTTTTATACATCTTGCTGATGTCATTTATTTTCAGCCCATCTCTTTAAAATCAACTTCCTGCCTTTAAGAAAAAAAAATGTGGTGGGCCCTCCTATTTCTTCAGCCTGGTGCACATTGTTTTCCTGATCTCTTTTGCCTGAAAGGGGTGAGAAAAAATTGTGATGCCTTTAGAACAATTCACATTCTTGTAATTCTGTGACCTACAAGGTGGACAGAGCTGCTTCTAAGCCTGATTAAGAGAGGAGGTGGTTCTGGTTAAACACATAATACTGTAAGAGGATGGGCGTGGAGGTGAAAACTTGTTTCCCCTTCTCTCCTCTGATAAATCAAAAAGGGACTAGCTTAGAGAAGAGAAACATTCTCTTTAAAAGCTATGCAGTTTGAAAAAGGGAGCTTGCTGGACTAGCAGGAGAGGTAGGACTGGATTTCAAAGTATTAGAAGGTGGAAAAAAGAAAAGATAAAGAGGACAAAAAGGGACAAAAATAAAAATACAAGAAATAAGCCCAAAGATCCTGTGGCAGCCAGCAGCATGTGAAAGCTTGTTTTGGGGATGGGGCAGGGAAGGCTGGAGAGGAAATTCTAGAGACAGTTGCCTGCAGAAGACACTATCTGAAGAGTAGGAGAAGAAGAGTTCAATTGGGTGATACCAGGAGGAGCCCAATTGAGGAAAATTCCCTGGAGGCCACAGCACAAAAAGTTGAACCCTTAGATGACTAAACTAGAAAAACAAGGATAATTGGTTAGCTTTCCTTTCACAATCTTCCCTCCTTCTAATTGAAATGGTAAGATAGAGGGGATCCAGGAGGCGATCTTGAAGGCTAGGCTGATTGAAGTACAGCTGCAGTCTGTCAGCTGCAGTCTGTCAGTCTGTCAGACTTTATTCCATACCTGCAGAAGACAAGTAAAGCAGCAGCTGCCTCCAGTAGGAGGAGGCAGCAAAGTATAATAATTGAGTGCAGGAGTGAAGGAAGGTCAAGAAAAGATATGGAGAGACCTTGGGTGGGAACAACAGAAACAAGGAAATGTGGCTGGAGTAGCAGCAACCAGTATTATCTGCTACAGCATCAAGGGGCAAGAAAGGATTGAAGGAGACTTAATCAAAGGGATCAAGATAACATATAGACACTTCATTAAAGGACTTAGATTATGCTTTTGATCAGGATATTGCTCTCAAACCTTTTCCTGGAATCAAGATGGGGGGATGTTCTCCAAACTCTTGCCCATTGCAGAAATCCTCATATTCTGAATAAAGAGTTGTCTGATATATTCTTGAAAACCTCAAATAATGGAGCATCTGCAACTTCAAGACGCAGGTTATTTGATTGCTTAATAGCTTTCACAATTGAGAAATTCCTTATTTTGGATCTCTCACAGTAAAAGTTCCACCCGTTGCTTCTTGCCCAACATTCATTGTAGCAAGATCAGATTTGCCCATCTTAGATGTGTATTTTATCTGGGCAAAAATGGACTTGAAAGGTGAGTTAAGGAGAGGATAATAAGCATAAAACTCCTCAAAGAAGCTTTGCTGGCAGCTTTAGAGTTGGCTTCCTCTTGGGCACCTTTCTGATCAATATTTTTTAGCAAAAGACATGCAGTTGGGGAAGGGTGCTGTAGTGTATTCATTAAAGAAAAGATTGAAATGGAATAAATCTGATTTTTCAGAATCATATATGTGCTATAGACCTTTTGTAGCTATAGACATCTTGTGTGCAAGTTGTGCCCCTTCCTGGACTGAAAAGCCTTTTTCTTCAGTCATCCATGCTATCATCACCTCCTGTTCTGGACTATTGCAATGTATTCTATCTGAAACTTGGTACCATTTAGAAGCTACACCTGGTCCAAAATATGGCCACATTAATACTTCTGGATGTTCCCAATTTTGCCCATGTAAGCTGTCACTATTTACCAATAGGCCAGTCTTCTACTGTTATTTCTGTCCAGATAGTAAGTTCTGGATGTGTTGGTACACTCTGGGTCTCAGCTGTAAAGCATTTCATCTTGTGGGACCCTGGAGATACATCACCTCAGTAGATGCTGAGCAACAGCATTCCTCTGAGGTCTGTGGGTCTGACTCTTTTGGCTTCTTATAGCTTAAAGCCAGAAATGCCTGGTTTTTTCAACAACCTCTGGGATAGATGTAGTGATTGGCTCCCTGGTGCTTGTTAGAAGTAAGTTTGTTAGTTACCTTGTACTGATATGTGCCATGTATTCTCTTTTTGAGCTTATCCCTTTGTTATTTTTATTAGTTGTTTAAATTCTATAGTGTAAACTGCCCAGAGTAATTTTGCAACTGAGATGGTGTACAAGTGGGGAATTTTTAAAAAAGTAGGGAATCTAGTGAAGGCACTCTTACAAATTTATGTGATAAGCTTATTATTAAAAATCATTGTTTATTTTGCTACTCTGATCAAAAGCTTTTTGTCTTTTTTTTAGGCAGATTCACAAATCTCCATTGCTTTGCCATCTGTCTATGAAGTAGATCTCTTTAGGTAAAGATTAAAAAGCATCTTGATTTGATTTCTTGTAAGTTCACACATTACATCAAAGAGTTTCAGGAACTGAGACCATGAATTGATTAACTAGCAAACAGACACTGAGATAAATATCCTATGAAACACATGTTTTTAATTTACATTACGTGCATCTTTGTGTAATGTGTAGCTGTTTATGTGCTCTCATAATAAACAGTCCTGTCATTTTCCTGTGTTTTTGGTTCTCCTGCTAGCACTATCTATTTGGGCAGTAAAAGCAGATAGCTATATCCTTTCCTTTAACAGTGGAGAGCCAGCATTTTCATTACAATCACCACTGAAGAACTTTTAAAATTAAATAAACTTTGTTCTTGATTCTGATAGCAATGAGAAAGCAGGAGTCTTACCCACTCTGTGGATTAGAAAGGATTAAAGGTTTTCCACCATGTGGTGTAGAGGTGGGGACAAAATTGACGGGGGGGGGGGAGAGACTATCCCATCTCCATTTGTGCATCAACTTAAAGTTCTTGAGCCCAGTCCAAGAAAATTGTCTGTCCTTGGTTGATGTACATTATAATAATTAACATGCTGTTACTGTAAATTGGTCAGATTTCTTTTTGGGTGAAATGAGCCTCCAGGTGGTTAGAGAGGTTAGAGATGAACTCTATCCACTAATTAGGAAAGCAATTCCTGTTGTAGGTTTTCTTTGCTCCCTTAATGCAAATTGTTATAATGCATTTTGGAAAGTGTCCAGATATGTTTGCAGTAAAAGAAATCAGAAAGTAATATCTTGAGAATTTAATCTAATTCTAGAATTTAATTCTATGTGATCTCTCATTGTGAATGCTGCAATATGAGTCAATTCAGCTTTGATCTTGTCCCGATAGCTGGTTAAAAATAGGAACCTGATAACTGTATGGTTTGAACCAGAAGTTAAACTCCCATGTTATCTGCAGAGCTGTTCTACTTCTATGTTTTTCAAGAAGTTTTAATAATTATTCTGTCTTAGAGTTTTGAGGGTGCAAACCAAGATTATATTTCAATTGCAAATTTTGGTTCTGCTGTCTCTGCTATAATTAGGGCAAGGGAAAAATATTTACTTTTGTGAATCTGTTTCAGATGTTTCTTGCCGGTGTTCTCCCACATCCAGATGCTGTGGGAACTAGTGTTGTTAGGGGAACCATTAGTTGTCATGGCACCATCACCATCAGAATCTTCAGAAACTATTTTGGCGCTTGTGAGGTAAACACATGGAGTATTCTAAAAAGCTATATGATGGGGCCCTTGGAGTGAATCACAGAATAGAACGGTTATAGCGGGATAAAAGAAAAGACTACCCAGACAACACAATGTTTATTAAGCACTAAGAAATGTAATTAATAGAAAAATAATAAATTTTATTTTTTTTTAAAAAGAAAAACTTGGGATCAGATGCCATAAACCGTAAAACTGGTTGCTTTTTTCATTATTTATAATCCCAGTTAGCAATACTTTATTCCACAAGCAACAATTAAATAGATCATCTCTTAATGTGATATGTGCCTACAGGTAGAGGCAATTGTAGAAACTGCAGAAGGGTTGGTGAGGCTAATCAATGGGCTAGCTTCCAGTTTAACCATCTGAGTAATGTTACATATTTGGTTTTGTGTTGATAGTTTTTTTAAAAAAAATATTGAAATTAATATTAACAGATGTTAATGAGTAAAAGTTAACTTCAAAAATGTACCAGGCCATTGAGGAAGACAGGCGATATTACCTGAATGTAACAGGTCACCATGGCTGTTTTCATTATATTATGCATCAAAGCTGCCTAATTTTCCCCCCATCCATACAGATGTACATTTTCCCTGCATTGAATCATCACAGTGTTTTTGTCAGGCAGTTTTCTTCAATTTTTACTTCACATATTATTAGAAATATATACATACCACAATGCTTTACAAGATTCTTTGAGTGGTTTACAATGTCAGCATATTGGCCCTAATAATTTGGGTCCTCGTTTTACTGACCTTGGAAGGATAGAAGACTGAGTCAGCCATGAGTTGGTCAGGATCAAACTGCTGACAATGGGCAGTTAGCCTGCAATACTGCATTCTAAACAGTATACCACGATGGCTCCTTTAACCAATGGTGATGCTTTTGTTCAGGATTTAAATTATACTTTTGCCCGTGCAAATTTAAATTATACTTTTGGCCTTGTCAACTTTTTTCTCTTGGTTTTGCATCCCTCTCTTTCCCCTTCTCCAGCACTTTGAGTTAACATTCAATAGCTATTCAGAGGAGAGGGTGGTCAATATATTCTCCAAAAGAACCTGAAGGCAGGACAAGAAGCAATGGTTGGAAACTAATCAAGGAGAGAAGCAACCTAGGACTAAGGAGAAATTTCCTGACAGTTAAAACAATCGGTGGAATGACTTGCCCCCAGATGTTTTGGTGCTCCGACATTGGAGGTTTTTAAGAGATTGGACAACTATTTGTCTGAAATGGTATAGGGTTTCCTGCTTGAGCAGAGGGTTGGACTAGAAGACCTCCAAGGTCCCTTCCAACTCTGTTACTCTGCTGTATTATGTTCAACCTTTCTCTTAAAGTTCTCTGAAAGTTCTCTGAACTTTCTCTTAAGAGAGCTACCTTTTTTGTTTTTGTTTCTGTTTCTTGCAAACCTTCGAATTCCTTCCAGCCTGTTAAATTTAGTTATTCTATATATAGAACTGTTTTGTTTTTTAGATTTTGACTTGGAAACTAGGATTTGAAAAACTATTTAGATAGTCACATCCAACATCCTGTTTAGTGCAAGAAGCCACATTAAAGGAACCTTGACTGATGGTTTTTGAATGTCTGCTTGAATATATCCAGCAAAAGGAAACTCCCTCAGTAATTGTTTCCAGCACCAAAAATGGCTGATCCTGTTTACTGTTAACAAGAGGTAGTGTGCAAAATGTTTTGAATCTTAGTGATTTCAAATTCGAAATGAGATGTTTTAAATTCAAAACATTTGGCAAACTCTTGTAAAATAGCATTAACTGTTCAGGAAAATATGTAATGAAAGACAGTAGGAAACTGCTACAACTTGGAAATTTTTATTGAGATTAGCTAGCAAATATGTAATAAACTGAAACCTTTATCTCCTTTGTGTTCATTTCACAGCTGTATCTCACCTTTGAAATACTACAGTGATTTTAGACCTTATTTTACAATACATGACAGTGAATTCAAAGACTATACCACTCGTACACAGACCCCGTAAGTAAATCAATGGTTATGTTATACAGGTTGTTTGTCAGAGTAATTCTTCTGATATAATTTTGGCTTGACAAAGGACCTTATGCCTTTCTACTCAAAAGTGTCTCACTGAGTTTGGTGGTGGAATATTGATTGAGAAGATTAGGAACCTTTAATGAGGAAGTTTTAATGGAGGAATGTATTATTCAGTTCTTCTATCCCTAATTAATTGAATTTTGATTGTGAATTGGAAAAAATAAAAACTGTTGCTTATTTAGTAAATTTTCTGTAAGAATATTGTTAAAAAGTTTCTTCGGAGTGATTAAATATTGAAATGTGGAAAACATATTTCTGAGCAAGTTATTTTTAGAAATTGCACTGTGTTGTGCTTAACCACCCTCACAGAAACAAAGCAATGCTTGGAATGTTGATGACCCCATTAAGCAAAAGTAAAAGATCAAGCAACTTGTAGTTTAGCATATACTGTCATTTCAGACCCAGCTAACATCTCTCTCTGAATATTTTGTTTTGTGTCTACTCTTCTTTGTGGACTAGGCAGCATTTCCAGTTGTCACATCTGTGGAGTTTTTTCATTACACATACATTGAAATGATTGCTGTGCTTGTGTGTGAATTTACGAGGACTTTTGATTGAAATACTTGATAAATTGAGAGGGGGATGAAATTGTGTCTAAACTGTTTATAGTAAACTAAAGTTAAGCCCATCAAAATATAAAGTAATGCTTGTTTTAAAAGGTGCCCCAGAATGCCCTGCATTATTAAGCAACATGGGAGGATTCTTGAGTCTGATTAATTTAGCCTGAATCTCTTATTCTTTTTCATTTTTAGTTCTTCCCCCCTACTGGTATAGTTTACATTTATTCCCAGTTGTTGCATTGATACTGTGCTTTTTTCTGAGTATTGAAAAAACATTGCATCAGGTTTATGATTAGTAATTTGAGATATTACCATTAGTGTTTTAATTCAACATACAAGTAGTGATCAGCCCCAACTGTCTCCCAATGTATTGGTAAAATAAATGGACGTATACCATAAGGAACCTTCAAATGAATGCAGGGGTTTCCTTGTGAATTGGAATCATCCACTCTCAGAATTCCAGTTCAAAAGAAAGAAATCATCCATAGAGTTGATGAAAGCGATTGGCTTTAAGCATGGAGACCAGTTTTTTACTTACATCATCAATCTAATTTATGGAGGGTGGGGAGGCTGGCTCACCACTCCTCACATCCTGGATCAACACTTAAAGGTAGCATATCATGCAATGTTACTGGTTTACCGAATTCCAGTTCAGCAGGTTGATATATGTATTTCATTTATCTTGTTTTAAAATTAAATTGGTAAAAATTTAGCCAAGGAAATGATTTTATCAAGTACAATAATTTACTATATTGATTATCTCTTTCCTCACATACAGCTTTAATTTAGTTGCTTTTTTCATAGTTCTTTGTTAAAAGTCACTTTCCCTTGCATTATTTTACATAGATTATCTACATTTTTAAAATAAATCCCATTTCTTTTTATTTCCAATCTCATTTTCTCTTTTGCATTTTCTCTTTTGCTTTTGCTTTTTGTTTGGGGTTTATAATGATGACTACATTTGTCTGAGGTTAGCATCAGTTTCTAAAGATATATGCATGGTTAAACAATTAGATCTGCAAAACCTAGGTTTATAACCAAGCTCTTCCAGCTGAGCATAAACCATCATGGATCTGATCTAGGTCATGGAATATACTGGGGTGTGACAGACTCACTTGGGATTTAGTCATGAGGGAAGGGGCCGAGCATGGAAACAGGATCTTCCAGATCTTGTGAGGGCAGCTAATTCTCTGGGGATCTGTTATATTCCTGAGCTTTAACGGGGACAGCATTTGCTTAACCATAGTGTCCCCAGACAGAAAAGAGCAGAATTAAGTTGAGTAATAATAAACAATATGAATCTGTCATTTCTGTTGAGGATTAGAGGCAGAAAAGTGACACACATTCTTTTCAGTTCTGGAGTAGGGAACAAAGGAAAAGGCTGGGGTTCCTTTGCTTCCTTGTGTGCTGTTTGTGCACTTTCAGCAAAGGAAAGGGGCTCTCATATCTGTGCCTTCCCAATCCACTGTGGTTTATAAACTTGTTAGATGTGGCTTGGTGTGTAGTGTGAGTTCAAACCATTGTATTGGAGTTGACAGAATCTGATTAAGCAGATCATGGCTTTGGACAATGTGTTTGCTCACTATTCATGTTTACGAGAGCTTTCACCCTCCAGCACCTGCTACCAACTCTGCCCCTTCCTCCTTTTTCTGTTCAACTTTCAGCTAACAAAATTGTCTCAGGAAGCTGTCACTGTTTTGAGGAGTAAAGCTCTGGCAGAGCCCCCTTATGGGAGTTCTATGAACATGTCTGACTAAAAGAAACTGAGAAATAGTTTTCCCCCCAACTCTGTTCATTACTCCCCAGATTGGCTTCAAAAAACAGCATGTGGGAAGAAGAGCAATTTGGAGGGGAATTTGCAAAATTACGCTTCTTTATGTGAACAACAGCTTCTGTCATTGGCACTGAACTGGAATTCTTTAATATGAATATACAAAGTGAGCCCTTTTGTTCTGGAAAGGACTACACTGGATATGAACTTAATGTAAAATATGCTGCATATTTTCTATTTATATGTTTCCTAACATGCCTTCCCATCTGGGGCTTATCAAATTTCCATCTCCTACTGGTCTCATTTAAGCACCTGTTGTATTACAGGCCTTCTGTCATATTAGGAGTGACAAATCCATTTTTCGCTAAAACATTGCAGCATTGGCCACACATCATTCGCATAGGAGATATCAAGGTCTCAGGTAAAGTGTTTAAATTGATTGGTGATTTGTTTTGAGATGTACAGAAAGTTAAAGCTATGTTCTTCCTTCTGTTGTGGTTAAATGTTGATGTGTGGTCCACGTATGGCAGCTGTACTTTGCATGGGTCACTGCATTTTGTATCAACTGCAGTTTCTTGCTATTTTTCAAGGGCAGCACAAATATAAAACATATTTTCTTGTCAAGGTGGTGCAGATAACAGTATTTAAATCCAACTGATGTGTTGCATGCACAAAGTTTGATCATGCTGGTGTCATCACCATCTTGCCTGTTTAACCATAGTGTGAAAGCTGATGGGGGCTAACATGGTTGGCCATCTCAAAAGGTCTACCAAAATAGTGAGTCCCTTTAGGTCATTCTTCCACCCCAAGTCAGGGCTTCATTTTTCTTATCTATCTTGGGGAGAGTGGGATGGTTAACATCTGTGCATGGAGAT
>JANHFP010005817.1:69654-86720 GCA_032468135.1 Calamaria suluensis | reverse complement strand
GAACGCACCGCAGAGGCCTTCGCCCTTCCTTCCTTCCTTCCCCTCCCTCCGCCGACCGACCGACCGACCGGGCCGAGAATCCCCGCCGTTGCCTCCTTCTCCGCCGCCTTCTTACCTCACAGCGCTGGCTCAGGCCGGGCGTTGGCAGCTCGCTGCGGGGTCTCCTCGCCTGGGCGGCAGGGGCGCAACTTAGGCCGTAGACGAAGGAAGCGGCCGCCGAGTCTTTCGGGGAGGCCTGATCCGCCGAAAGAGAAGTGAGAGAGAAGCGGGGCCGGGGTGGAGCCGGGATCTTCGAGGATCGTCGGGATTTTCCTAAGGAATCCACCGTGGAAGGAGGCTTAGGTCAACGCGATTTCTCTCGAGTCTCTCCCCCCTCCCCGGCCAGGATGTGGTTTGTTTTCCGTGCGATTGGGGCTGCTTCTTCCTGTGTTTCAAAATAAGTCTTAGGTCTGATCCTTTGCAAAAAAGAAAAAAAAAAGCCGTCGTGGTTGCCAGGGTTCCTTTTGTTAAGAAAAAAAACCCCACAAGTCTGGTTTTATTTTCCTTGAATCCTAATTTTCTTCTGCGTCAGGAAAAGGGTTTAGAATAAAAGTAAAGAGAGGAGAGGTGCCCCGATACTTTAAATAGACAATTAAATCAAGGTCGCTTATGGTCGTCCCGTCCCCCCTTTTTTATTTTTCTCTCTCTCTCTGACCTCTTCTCACATAGTTTATAATTGCAAGGGCTTAAGTTGAAATGTTAACTGTACAAATGAAGCCGTGTATGAAGCTGGACCTTTAGCAGGTATATTTTTAGTATTTGCTGTTGGGAGATGGGTTTTAAACGGAGATACTAAAAATACTTTTAAGTATTGACCTGAATAACAAGGGGAAAAAGAGATGGTCTTGGAAAAGATACATAAAACTGTTATATACAGGCTGACAGCCTATAACGTTAGTGTGAGAATTTGCCCTAAATATATAGTTGCTGTTCTGAAATTGCCCTGATTTTGAAGTGTATTTCTCCAAGTCAGGTAAAATGAGTAAGTATTTGAAATTGTGTGATTGATATGAAAATATTTTATTTCAAATTGCGGAATTGTACTTAATATATATATTCCAGCTGCCCGAAGATGTTCTTTTTATTCAGAAAGTGTTGTATACATATGAATTTTTAGTGGGTTATGAATAGCAAGGTAAGCAAGATTGCAGAAACCCAGCATATGTTCTGAATCTTGTTTAATATATATCTAAATTCTAACTGGGAAAATGAAAATATGGCCTAGTTTGATTTACGTGTCTCCTCGCACTAAAAGCCAGAAGAGAATTTTGGAAGTTTCAAGTTTTAGATTTAAACTAGTTTCAGTTTATAATTGAAACTACAGTATTATATGACAAATTTAAATGAGACTTTTCTGGCTGCATGTTTCAGTACACTACTGCGTTCTTTGGCTAGTTGGCTAGTTATATGTAAACAGGATTTGAAAAATAGTACCAAATTAAATGTGCAGATTTAATACATTCAGCTTAAAACCACAATTGACCCCAAAATTTATGTTGCTAAGTGAGAAATTTAAGTGAGTTTTACGATATTTTATGACTCTTCTTGCCACATTTGTTAAATGAATCACTGCAGTCTTAAATTAGTAACCTGGTTGTTATGTGAATCTGGTTCCCCATTGACTTTGCTTTTCAATGGAGGATCACATGACCTGGGGATACTGCAACATTCGTAAATGTGACCATGAAAATGTTGCAACGGTCACAAGTCTGAAAAATAGTCATAATGGTCATAGTGAACTGTTGTAAGTCAAGGACTACCTGTATTGGACACAGCAACATATTTCTGTTTGTTCATCCAGAAAGGATGCATCAGACTTTCATGTGCACACAGTACAGAAAGAGAGAGAGTACTGAGAACATGTTCTTTCATGGACATTGTAGGTCAGGTATATCAGTTTGACTCATTTGCTGATGAAATAATATCCCAGTGTTGTTGTTTTTTACATTTCATATTAATTCTGCATGATTCCAAAACTTGTATTTACCAGGAAAATACCAAGAAATTATTAAAATTTTATATACAGTAGTTGCAAAGAGAGATAAAACCATTTTAGGGTTCAGTTGTCCATCTCCCTCTTCCACCAAAATTTGGATTGTTACATAGAAAGACCAAAACTCAAGAAAACTATTTCTTCTGTCAATAAAGAATGGATTGCTTTAGAAAATGGGTTAAGCATTTTAGTGCCTAGCTGAATTTTGCACTCCACTTGGGTATGTTAGAATTGTTTTTACTGTCCAGGGCATGTGAAAGCAACAACCCAGAGCTCACACAACCAAACTTTCTTTTCTCTCCCTGCTCCTAGGTAGTTTCATAGGGTTAAATTTGGACAGAGCCAGGTACATTATATAGGGAGGTATAGTTGGAAAATCATTCTACAACGCTTGGCTTTATTATAGCACATTAATATAAGAGCTATTATAGTAATTGACTTTATTACTAATCTTAAGTGCTAGTCTTTAGGAAATGTTTTTTTTAAAAAATCCTGTAAAAATGCTCAACCGTAATTTTTTCTGTACAGCTTCACCTTAACTGTTCCAGATGTTCTCAACAATGATAAAATTGTTCCTGTTAATTATCTATTTTAAATATTTTTAAAGTATTTCAGTCAGTGACAGTACCCTATAAAAGAAGCTTCATTTTAGCCCAGAGTACATTTTTCACTTTGGTAAGTAAGAATGCTAAGATAAAAGGTGTAGTTTCAGAAGCTTAGCTGCCATGAAAAAAACATATTTTTAAAAAAATTTGTGGTGACATCTCTAAAGGCCTTTTCCCCATTTCTTCTTGAGAATGTTGTATAACTGATTTCTGACTGGGATACTATTAGCATTTTCAATTTTCTTGCACACCTGTTCATTTCTATCCTAAATGCTAACCTCCCCCTCTTTATGTAGTAATTTCTACATGCTTATTCCAGCCCTACCTTATTCTTCATTCTGAAATACATTTTTTCCAAATTAAAAGCCTCATGCATTAGATTTTTATAAATGGGGAAAGTTTGCTTTGCATATCTTTAACTGATCAAAAAGCAAAGTGTATCATCCCATTCAACAGAATTGGGAGGAACCTTGCTGGTCTTCTAGTCCAACCCCCTGCCCAAGCAGGAGACCCCTACATCTGGCCTCCACCCAGGATCAAACTTACAACTTCATGATTGTGAGACAAGAGCTCCACCTCTATTCCCATGCACCTCTCTATTCCTCTTGTAAGAGCATCTCTCAATTTACACATCAAAAATGGTACTCTGAAGGGGGGGATAATGAACTTCCATTTTGCGGGGCCAAATGCATCAAACAATAGAAGGCCACTGTAAGGAAGAAATAACAATCTGGGAAGGAGTTCTTTGAGGGAAAGGTTGCCCACTTTTCTGCGATTTGCTGAGATATAGAAGTTACGTTTGGTTCAGCTCCAGTTCTGTGATTCTTCCTTATTTTTGTAAAAAGACACAATTTCAGGCTTTGACTCTGCAATACTTCAGCTCAGTTTGAGCTGGCTCAATGGCTCAATTTTGAGAGTTAAGTAAACTATATGAGAATTAACTAGATGATTGAATTACATGTAAATCAAAAACATACCTTCATGGGCATATGGTTGTTATAATGTAAAAAGGGCTGTGGGAAGAATTAGCCTGCTCAGTGCTTATGTAGAACAATAATAGTTTTTCAACTATTGTTGCTTTTCTTTGCATAGGGAGGTCCTAAAATTAATGCAGTGTTCTGGACATTTTTATTTCTGACCGTGTTACATACATAATTGTCTCGAAAATCAGGAAAGTCAATTAAATGCCATATTTAGATTTTTATATATTTTATACATTTTGTTCATATGCAAGCACTGCTTTTCACACTAAGATCTAAAATGAAATTTCATATGAAATCTTGGCTTAGACCTTAAAACTTGTAACAAGATGAAATTTCCTCTCCCCTTTCCACCTTGCAATTCTAAAAAGCTTCCACATACAGAATCATACAGAATCTGTTTGATTTGTTTATGATAATCCTGTGCTTTATATGGAGTACTATGTGTAAAAAGAAGCATAATTCCCAAGCTAATTCTTAGCGTTCTGCCGTTTTACAAAATACCTCACATCTTTCAAGGGTGGCAACACCTAATGCAAAAGTTTGTGAGTTATTGAGCTTAATTTCTTTATGCAAATTGTCATGTTTTCTGGATTATTTTAATATCTAATATATTTCAGCCTCAAACTAAAACTGTATTATTACAGAATTGTATTTAAACTCATATGATATTTATAAGATACCTGCTTTGTTTTACTGCATTTTTCTGAATAAGGCTCAGAATACATATTTACTTTTATTTAACAAAACCCTATGTAAAAATATAATAGGTCTTTATTTTTTTAAAAAAAGGTTAATTGGAAATCTCTAAAACTAACAAATTATAGTTACTCAGTACAGAGTATATAACTCATGTGAATTTGAACCTTATAGTAACATGCATTTCAATAATACTATTTGTTCTTAAGGGAAAACACAATTTTAGTAAAGAAAATCTTGTATTTTTCTACAATTATGCTAATATTTCCTTTCTTCCCCATTACCCTATTTCAAAAATGTTACCTTTTCTTTTCTGATACTGATGTTGCAGGGAGAACTATGGAGAGGTTTTTCTTTTCCTATAGAGAATCAAATTTTTATCATTATTTATTGGCACACATTGTTGTCCACTTTTATTCAGACTCGCCAATTGCCAGTTCAGAGTACAGTCTTGTGTTGAGGAGACTTGGGAACCTTCTATTTGGGAACCAAAATGATACAAAGTTGAATATTTCAGATAACCTAGAGGCAAAAATAATATTACAAGCTATACCGAATACCAGATCTAGTGAACCAGAATTAATGTTCAGAACTCTTGCTTATGATATTTAACTCCTTTGGTTAAGCAGCTGGTCTGGAAGGGAGGAGACTGGTTACAAATCTCAAAATAGAAATTGCAAAGTGAAGAAGGAAAACAAACTTTATTTTCATTATATATTTAGTTAGAGTACAATTACAACACACCCTAGGAGATGGGCAAGGAACATTTACAGGATAAAAAATCTATTTTGAAAAAACACACATGGCTGAACCTGTTTTAAAAAGTGTGAAGAGTAAAACTTGGCTTTATTGTTTTTTTCCCTAGTTGGCTTGGATGCAGCTGGAAAAACCACCATTCTCTATAAACTCAAATTAGGAGAGATTGTCACTACAATTCCAACAATTGGTAAGAACATAGGAATACATTAACTTGTTAATATTGTTGACAATAATGTTCATTAAGTTTAGATTTATAGGAGAATTGCAGTTTGTTAAAGTATAGGCTTGAATGAAATTTCTAGTCTATTATACTCTTTATGGTATATTATTACTCAGCTCTGTCTAAAAATACTTGTTCTGAGGAATAATCTCAATAAAGAGAAATTCTAGGGCCAGAGATGAAAGTTTCTATGGCAGGTACACCATTTTTCCTGCTACTTGTTTGCTTCCAAGATCAACTTTATTCATCATATTCAGATAAAAGAAACGAAGCAAACATTGAAAATGTTCTACAAGCCAAGATAAAAACTCAAGAAGAAATCTTCACTGAATTTCTTGTTCTAGCACTATAATTTTTAAAAAGTGACTAAACAAATTATACTGTAGTTTTAGCTCTATGTGAGTCTATTTTGTTTTTGTCAGGTTTATATAATGCCATCCCCACGCCTATTTCAATCAGCTCTTTAAGCATTGAACTGTCCTTAAAACTGGCTAGTTTAAATACTATTGCCGTTTGTTGTAATTGATATTTCTGATAGTTATAATTTTCTTATTTTTGTTTAGGCTTTAATGTGGAAACAGTAGAATATAAAAATATTTGTTTCACTGTTTGGGACGTTGGTGGTCAAGATAAAATTAGACCACTCTGGAGGCATTATTTTCAGAACACACAGGTAATTCCTAGCAAGTTATTTATTTTTAAACACTCATTGAATTAATGTCTCAGTTATTTAAGATTTAAATATCCTTAATTTGCTTGTTTGTTTTTACGTATTTATCTGTACTTGATTATTGTTGGGGATAGGGTCCTATAACTAAAGCCAGTACAAAAAGTGTTTTGAATGTTAATCTCGTCCATTGAATAAGATTATGTTTCCCCAGAAGCCAGCATGACAGGTCAGTGTTTAAGGACTTCATCTTTGATGTCCTCATTGCAGACTGTAGTTAGGTAAGACATAGGTCCCATGGGCATATGATTCTGTAAGGCTGAAGAATTAACTACAGCAGTGTGGCTGTGTAGATCCTTGGTTCCTGGCATTTCCCAAATGGTTGGGAATGGAAAAAGCAGCATATAGTAGCTATCTCATGTCACTTACACAGTTGTTTTCATGAGCTGTGCTCTTCCAATCTTATGAAACATACATGATGAGCTGAGGCATTGGACATTGTTTCCATTTCTTTGCATCAGAGGACAGACTTAAGTATAGTTCTCCTTGGCACTACCCCACACAGCAAAATTGTTTTGCTTTCTTTATGGTTGGTTAGAGCAATTTGCATCATATTACAAATATTGTTAATTCATTAGTAGCTGAAGACATGGTTTTTCACTGAAATCTATCATAAATTGCTAAAGTTTGGATATACTTTCCTGGCTTTTCTGAGGTACTGGCACCTAGGAACAGATTGCATATTGGGATAAAAACTTGAAACTTTGCATGGTTTCACATTTGAAGCTTTATTTTGGAGGTAAATCATATATATGACTTGAACCTTTATTTATTATTGTCTCACCACATTAATCAATACTTTCCCTTCCCCCAGGGTCTCATTTTTGTGGTAGATAGCAATGACAGAGAGAGAATTCAAGAAGCAGCAGAAGAACTGCAGAAAATGGTAACTTTTAATCAGAATGTGAATATTTTCTATATCAATGTGACAGCAGTTTCTTTTAAAAATATTAAAACTGGAATATAAAACAAAAAAAATCAAATATGTTCAAAGACATTATTACATGTTTAGGGCTATGGAAATAATTAGGTAGATGTGTTTCAGAGTACACATAATGCAAGCATATCTGGCTACAACTCTGAGGTTACATATATGTAGTTTGCTTGGAGACTAAATATTATGTAAAGCATAGGAAAAAATAGAAATTGTAAACATAAGGAATTAAGGACATAAGATAAGAAAATGAAAGAGGATTACTATTAAAACTAGTTCATACCAAACCTTCTTTCTATACCACTTCATTACTTTCTGTCATTGTAAATCATCCTTGCTTCCACTCTATCCAGACCCTCCTTTGCCTTTTAGCCTTCAAACATCTTGCCTCCCTCTTGTCAATTATATCCAGCCATGTTCTTGCTCCTCACATTCTGTTTAGTCCTCCATGGTTCATTTATTTTTCCTTTCAGTTGTAATCATTCACAGTGATGCCCAAGCTACTTTTTTTCCCTATTGACTACATGTTATTATATTCAGCCATAATCACTCAGCACTGATACATTCTTGACTTTTTGTCGTTTTACTGCACACAGTTCCTAAGTGATCCAGTCTGCCAAGCACCTTCCCTGGGACACTTAACCTCCCTGTAATTTTTGCATTCACACTTGCTCCCTTTTGCAAAGAAGCAATAATAGATTCTTCCAAATTTGAGACACAGTTGAAGCCTTTATTCATACAGAAAATCAATTGTGCAGTCATTCTGTATCAATATTTCAACGTTTATCCAGTCACACTGCTTATACCTGCATCTGCTATTTTTTCAACCTAGTTATATTTTTTTTACTTTCATCATTTTTCCTCAGACAACAATAAAGTTTTCATTTTTATTCGTGTCTTCAGTGTATTATTCTTCCCATTCAAATCTCAAAAATGTTCCTGACATTGATTCATTTTATGTCAAAATATTTTATAATCTTATGTTTTGCTGAGGTCTCTTGATTTAGTTAACCTACTTCCAAAACCATGTTTTATTATTATCACATTTCTCAGCATTGTTCTACTCTTAAATTTTACGCTTTGCTTTCCTTGCAGCTGCTTTTTTCTTTCTGCAATTTGTATCTTTCTTATTCAATTTGTGCCAATAATTATCTATGCTTTTTTATCCATAGTTTCTTTGTTTCTTCTAAGAATGTAAAGTTGTTTTCAATGCCCAGAACCTTTTGTTTGAGATGGGCACCCACATTCAATGAATGAATGAATGATCCTTTTTCATTTTTCTTGTGCAGAGAACTCCTAACATTTCTGTGGCACACCATAATATAATTCTTTACATACAATTTCTAATGCCTTCCCATCCTGTCTCATATTCATAACTTTTCATCATCATTTTGCTACCACTAAATCTGTCTTTCATCCAAAAACAAATCAACTGCTTTTCAGTCACATCCTTTTTCATGTGTACACTTGAATAGATTTGTGCTTTAACTGTGTATTTAAAACATTCTGTTAAGCAAGTACTGTCCCATCATCATTCTCAAAGATTCAAATTAGATTTTTCTGTACCTTTTCAATCCATTTCTATCACTTAAGTTTCTTAACTTCAAATATACAATGTACCTATTCTCTCATTCATTCATTTTATTAGTTAGTCTTCATAATCAACTTATCTTTCATTCCAGGTTGTCATCTTTCATCTGCAATTGTTGTCACCTACAGATTTTGACATCTGGTTTTCAACATAGCTTTGGTCAATCGGAATTTTTTCATAATCTTTTTCAGTAATCCAAAAGTATAGACTAGACTACCAGCCTTTGTTTTAGCCATGGCAAGTGGCTAAATGCATTATATGCTAATAGTAAGAATGGCACGATCAGTTTTGGCATGTTTTGTTTATTTACAATAAAATGATATTTCCAGGAACCACTTTAGCATAGTATACCATTTCTTATCTATTTAGTAGTAGTATTCATTATTATTAAATATCCCACCTTTTTATTTGAATGTGTGTGAACAAAAGGTAGCAAATATACCTATGATTTCTGCCTTTTTCTTCTCAGAACAATGTGAGGTGGGTTGGGTTGAGATACGGTGTTTGGCCAAGGTCACCCAGTTGACCTCCATGCCTAAGGGAATCCTAGAATTCACCATTTTCTGGTTTCTAGGCCAGCACTTTAGCCGCCACAGCAAACTGGCTCTCTGTGATAATTTGATCACTTTTGTTTCTGAATACAATTTGGGGAAATAAAGGAAAAATACAGCCGGTGGGGTTGTTTTCTTCCCTTGTAGGTTTTTGCTTGTAACAAACGTCAAAAGACAGAAGTTACCATGTTTTTTTTTCCTTCCAGCTTCAAGAAGATGAGTTGAGAGATGCAGTGCTGCTTATCTTTGCAAACAAACAAGACTTGCCAAATGCCATGGCAATCAGTGAAATGACAGACAAACTAGGCCTTCAGTCCCTGCGTAATAGAACTGTAAGTACTGAAATTTTCTACATTCAATGAAAGTTCTGAATGAAAAGCTGACATTTGGTATAATTATTTGTGTTCATGTGGGACAGTGTTTTCTCATTTTCCTCAGAAAACAACACCCAAATGTCTGTAAGTGGCACTTAATACTGCAAAGGGAGATTGGCATAAAGTGTTTAGTCAATCCATGTCTCCCCACTCCCCATGTGTAAAGGTCTGCCAACTCAGATTCAGACCTTTGATTGAAACCCATCAGAGATTTCTGAACTTCAGTTTCAGCTGTCAGCATTAGCTGTTCTAAGAGGAGTTTATACTTTAATGGGTGAAATGAAACAGCAAACTTCTCAACTGAATTATAATTCTATTTTTAGAGACAAAGATTGTATTTTCTATGCTAACAAAGAAATGATTGATAATTAAGATATCATAATTAAGACAATTATAACAATTGTAGTTATGTTTAGCAATATTTATATGTGTGTTTCTCTTCGGACTGATTTTGTTGTTGGTATTATATATAATCATTATAGCAAGGGTTAGCTTTATATTCGTCTGTAATCATTCTGGTCTACTTTGGAAGGAATAGTACTATAAAAATGAAATGTTATTTGATTAATTTGAGTTAAAACCTATGCTTTCTTTGACTATAATTCTGCATAAAAGAACTCTTTAGAAATTAGTAATTGCTAGAGATGATAGCAGTACAGAAGTTGATTGCATTTGCCTTCATCCAGGATGTTTTTTGACATTCCTGCCTATCTTCTGATTTAGAATTGCTTAATATAGTGGGATATGGGAATTGAAATGTGTTCTCAAGAACAATGCCGAATATTAAAAATATATCTTCCTTCTGTTTTACAGTGGTATGTTCAGGCTACCTGTGCTACACAAGGTACTGGTCTATACGAGGGACTTGATTGGCTGTCAAATGAGCTATCAAAGCGTTAACTGCAACTGGATGACTTTCGCACCAAGGACACGTTTGATATAAGTGGTCTAGGCTTGTTACATCAAAATTAGCTGCATCTTGGTTATTATACAGTATCTGGAACTGATTTGGGCAGGATATTACAGCATTTTTACTTATTTTGTTGCCAATTATTGTTCTCCAAGCTATGTTGCCAAGGTAACACTAGGCTTGGATTAAAGAGAAACTCCTTAATTTGGAAAAAAAGTGTATCTTCTGATTTTTCCTTTTGTTGTTAGCCTAAATGCCTGAATATAGTTGTGACTTTGAAATCTATTGAATGCTTATTGAGCCCCAATTCAATTAAGTATATTTAAGACCCCTCTTATCTCTAAGTTACCAATCCTTGTTTCATTCCATAAAACAGTCTGCTGACTTAATCTAGCATTCCATTTATATTTATTTCTCTTCCCTTATAAAAACACTTCCTGACGTTGCCAAGAATCCTCTAAAACACTATTCAAATCTTCTGCACTGAGGAACATTTTATTAAAAAAAACCCTCCAATTGACCCACTTTTGCCTTTGTGTGAACTCAGCCTGATAATACTTACTGTGCTGGTTGCAACAAGCTCATTGGAGTTTTTAAATATTCAGCAGATTGTCTTTTTTTTGCATGTTGCTTTCAGTATCAGCCTGTTTTGCCCAGTGTATAATAGTTCTGCTAAAGTTTTACTGTTTATTGGTGAACATATCTTCATGAAGAGATTTTGAAAATTCTTCAGACTTGATGGATTAATTTCTTTATAACCTATTCAGAATTATTCCTAATTAAAATGATAAAAATGTATAGCTTTGTTGTATGCTCCTTGAATCTTACGTTTGTGGAACTGATAATATGAATGTGTGACAGATTCTTTTTCAATAAACGGAGTTTTTTCTGTACCTTGAAACACAGATCTGAACAGATTTTGAATTGTTTCCAATTTGGCAAAAAATTAAGATGGGCAGTTAAAGTTGTGTACAACATAACTGATTATCAAAGCTAAATCTTGTAAAAGTGTTTTGAAGCTGTAAATCTAAATCCTTTTAAGATGTCCAGATATGAGAGTACTTAGAGTTCAGAATGGTAATAAAGTTCAAACTGCCCAAAGAGTCTGTTTCATTAATGATTGACAGAACACTTTGGTTTGCTAGCAATTGTCCTGTAGTCCCTTCCACATAGTCAATTATCTGATACTTAGTCTGATAGCTGCTTAATTTGGAAATTTTCATATATCTCTTCTCGAAATCTGAATTTTCTAATTGTCTTTTAAACTCATTTATAACTGGCACCACAAAAATGATGCATTTAAAACTGATTTTTTTATTTATTGAATTACTTTTATATCATTCAAATAATTCTCCAAACTACTAAATTTACATAATACATACATTAGCTTCATATTTCATATTAAGCCATAATATTTTATCTGGCTTGTTATACTTTTGACAAATTATGGTATTTAAGAAATTAGCACAATTTGAGAACTGCCATCAGTACTTTGCAAACATGTTGGGATGTAATAGCATTATGTAGTGTCCGCAGAATCCACATTTCCATCTACCTCTTCATCCTAGTCATTAATAAAAATGTTAAGGAATATTGGTCTCATGACTGCATGTTTTGGCACTCTAGTTGATGCCTTCTCCAGTTTTTTACTTTAACTGTAAATGTTCAGCCATATATGTATACATTTATTATTCTATCTACCAGAATGTTATCAAATATTTTGTCAAATGCTTTACTTTTACAACATTCCTATATCTACTCAGAAAATTGTTGGTTACATTAAGCCAGTTAAGACCTTGTATTTCTTAATAGGGCTTGCACAGATCAGCTTTGTTTCTTTGGCTCATATTCTCATTCCAGTCTTAATCAAGTAGGAGTATTTAATATTGCCAGGCTATTCAAATGAGAAAAAACTTAATCTGATGCTCAAACCTGAAAAGAATGTTTAAAAAACCAATGGCTCACACTGTATTCCTTCCAGTTTGTATATCTGAGGCAAGGCTGCCTGACAGGAAACAAAGAGATTTAATTTTTTTAAAAAATGCTGCTCTTAAGGAGAAAATTTGCATTTACATCATGGCTTAAGGCTTTCTAAAAATTACTGAAATATTTTTGCTGCTTAAAATTGAGATTTTCAACATTGGTTACCATAGCTTATTAGATCCTCTGTGTTAAATTGTTTTGTGTTCTTAGCTTTTTTATTGCCATATGCTTCTAAACTGGTTTCGCAAAGGATTCTTGGACTCAACTGTTGTAAAGATGCAGCAGTTATATCAAGATGAGTTATACAAGTGGGACTTTTTTAAATACCTGAATCAAGCATAACTAATTTCAACTGTCAGAAAAATTATGTGGAGTGTGTTTGCCAATTAGAGCAAAAGTTAACTCTTAGATGATACCAGACAACTCATGACTGGTTGGGTCATGCTTTCAGAACTTTCCTTCTCGGATTTCTCAATGCCTTTGACAATGACAGAGCTTTGAATGTACTGCCTTACAGGATACATTCAGAGATATATCTAGGATACTTATCTAGGATACATTCAGAGATATATCTGCTTTGAAAATAGTCCATGTTGAACTCTAGCAAACATCAGTACAGAAAATAGATTTGTATTATGTCATAGTGTTTTATGATGTTTATGTCATCATACAATTTTTATAAAACTTGCCAAATTTCAGTTTCACAGGAGATATGGGTCCCAGATTTTGGACACATTCTGTAAATTAGCCCATTTGAGCCACCTTGTTCAAAATGTTTAGCTCTTTTGTTGCATTGCTTTGCCCATTTAAAGGTTACAGGAATCGAGTTTAAATAGTATAAAATACACAGACTGAATATACTGTAGCAATCTGTTTAGACAAATAAAGGATTCAGAAACTACATAAATTAACAGACCTGACAGACAAAAATGAGTTATACTGTGTTCATATGGAATACTAAGCCATGGTTAATCTGGTATTCACTAAATTTATCTAGTTTAACAATCTATGCAAATTGACATAAAAGTAGCCATAACTATGGTTGCATGACCTTGTGCCATAAAGTAGCTAGCCATAAGATAGTCTTATTTTACACAAATTAAATGGGGCGCCAACATCATTATTACTCAGTTGACATAAGTTATGAGAAATAGACCCAGCACTGTCATATGATCGGGGACACAGATCAAACAGTTAAGCAATTAATCATTTTAGCTAGTTTGTTTATATATTTATTTCATTTATATGGTCACTTGTCTCAAATCCGTAACTTTAGGCAGGATTTAGAAGATTCAGGATTTAGTGGTTCTGGGTACAGAACATGCTTAACTAGGTTACCAGCAACACCAGTATGTTGATCACATCTGGACATTCAAACATCTCTAGTTAATAAAGGAGACAATTTACCCTTGTACACAGGATTAACAGTTGAGTACCTTCTTAATTTGGTCATGTAAACCAGTCTGGAAGAGTGTTAACTGGAGCTTAATTGCCTTTTCTAGCCTCTTGTCAGCAGGAAGCAATAGTCCTTAAGCTCCCGAAAGTTGGATTACTATTGATAAAAATCACCGCTCCCTAGCAAAACTAGGGAATTTTTAAAGAAAAAAAATACTGCCCAAGCATACCATATTACTATTATTTAAACCCACATTATTTTGCTTTATATAAGATTTTCCCTCAATATAGTGGGAACTCAGAATATTTTTTTGAATCTTTAATAGTCTTATAAAGACGACATAGTGGCTGTTCCCTCAACATGTCAGTAGCGACTGATTGGCAAATATCAGTTTAAACAAACCAGTCTTACTCCTTATTTTAAAATTTTAAAATCTGAAAATGAAATAGGACAAACATAGTTTCAAATTGTATTGATACTATTCATTAATAGAAGAAAATATAGCACTGGTACATAAGAACGCTGTTATAAAAGGTATGACCACTTACAAAGAATTATAAATGAGATATAATTGTGATCAAAGAAGCATTCCAACTGAATTTTTCACAAGTAGGACACATTTCCGAAAATAATGAAATTATTTCCACTTTATATCACATATTAGTGCTATATGATCTGATGGGTGTGAAACACTTGGTAAGGCCTGGTGGGTGGTTACTTCTTCATGGCTCGGCAGTGGAATTACCTGTTCAACCTCCAAAACATTTGCATCAATGAAAATATAGTCTAAACATCCATGAAAGCCTCCAACATAATTAGTGTAGGCTGGTTCTCCACAAGCACTTTTAAGACCGAACTGGTGGGTTAGAGACATAGCAAACCGTTGCTCTTTAACTTCTGAATCCCAGCTCTCATGATCTTCGGTAACACTACCACTACTGACAAAAGTATATGTTCCAGTTGATGGTGTGGCATTAAAATCCCCACAGAGGATGAGAGGCGTAGCAGGATACACGTCATTGATCACATGCTTAATATGGGATAATGCTATTGCAACTTGGATTAGACGGATATTTTCACCTAAAACAAAAGGAAGGATCGTTATCTTTAGTCAATGGGTCTAAGTTTTCAAATAATTTAATATCCAGTCTTAATATTTACTTTAAAAAAAAGTCCCTAAGTTGAGTTTGACTCCCAACTATAATATAGAAAAGGTGTAGCTTTCCATATCATATTAGGTAAACTGCCACACTGATACAGAGTTGGATGGTGACAGCCAAAATATGTCAGCAACTTGAAAGTCTTAGACCTTATGTCTTCTCATTTGGATAGAGTATGGCTCTACACCTAGGATGGATAGGCTGATGGACAGCAACACATATACTGTACTGACAGCTCAGAATGAAGCTTGTCACCTTACCAGCAATAGCAAGAAGCTGTAGGCAGGCATGGCAGGGATAGGGCACAGCCAATTGCTGTTGTCCATGGGAAATGGCACAGGTCCATTTTGGGAGATGGTGACAGAACCAAAGAAGAGGCCAAACAATTCCCTTCAGAATAGATTTCTCTATAAATAATTTTGACTGTTTAATGGTTTTTCTAATGTTTTTTAAAACAGTTCACAATCACATTTGTAAGATGGCAGCTATACAAATTTACCAAATAAATAAACATTTCATTCCCAGAAATTATACTTTGTTCTGTTGTAGTCTCATTCCAATTCTACAATTGAACATATTCTAACACCTTTTAATTTTATTTACATACACATATACACTTTTAAAACCATGATCCTCTTTGTACTGCATCAAGCCTGGACTGAGTTCTTTCAAAACCTTTCAACTTCCTACTTCCTAACCCATAATGCTGCAATCATTTGTGTGGTCGCCATCAAAAGAATGCTAGGCAGAAGACATGGGCTGTTTCCTTTCAGGAAGGCTGCAGTTGCTGGAAGGCACTTAGCCTCTACCAATGGTTGGGTGATGCAACTGTCACTGATGAAGACAGCTTACAGACACCCAACCATTGGATTTTTCAGACTTCTTGGACTTTTCTACTCTGCCATAATCTGCCACCTTCCTACAGGGTTATCAGAGCCTGTTTTTCTTGGGGCCATTGCTGTTATTGCATCTGCTGGTCTGGCTGACATTGTACTATTTCCCCTGGCAGTTGGCACTAGGCAGCTGCTTCCACTGCTACTGTTTTGGTGATTCTGCCAGTTCTGTAAACTATGGCCCACAATTAGTGGGCCACAGCTCCCCTCTTGGCTCAGCTCCCATGCTCCCAGTTCTTTCTGTACTCTTGTACTTCTCTTCAACTTTTTATTATTTTTCTTTGTTTCTTCCAGCTTCCATTCTTCAATGTCTTTTTTCCCGGACTCCTTCAGTTTTCTATACTTTCTCTTCCTTTCTTCAATTAAGTATAGTCAAGGGCCCTTAAAAGGGGAAGAGGGAAGTGTTCCTTTTCTTCACTTCCTTCCTCATACTATAGAATGTATTTAATAAATTTTAGACTAATAATACTAAAAATTGGGCTACATTTGCACAATTATATATAATAATTAAGAGGAAGTGACACAGAAAACTAAGGACAAATATGTTTTTTTTTCTATAAAGAGAATTACTGGGATACTTTCTAGCAGTTCCCTCAATTAATCCAAAAGTTTATTCTCTGCTACTGCAATATACATTCCAAAGGAGTCAAGTAATTATTATATTCGCTGTTCAGCAGTGACATTTCAAAACACTTTATTCCATGGTATTCAAATAGCTCCAATTAACAATAGTGTTCTTATGAACAATATAATAACCTAGACCTCTTGCTTAGAAACCACTTGGTGTTCTTGCTTTAGCTTAATAATGTTTCTGCAGCTGGAAAGGACCTCACCCCAACCCTGTGACAAAAACTAGCACCACACAGGCTTCCAGTTCTGCAATTTACCAATTCTCTATATCCAATCCCAGAATCCAAAATACAAGATAACCCACTTAAGAATATCAGAAACCGAAATTACCTTTTGGGTGCCAAAACAAGTGAGTGTTGGCTACACAAATCTTTCTTGAAGAATCATTTTGAGACTGAAGGACAGAAACCTACAAGAAAAATGTCCATGAGTTCTGATACTGCACAATACTGTATATAGCCATGATGGCGAACATATCAGTGGGCATGCGAGCGTTGCCCTAGTTCAGTTCTGATATGAATGCAGGCACTGGCCAGTTGATTTTCGGGCCTTCCAGGCCCACCAGAAGTTGGGAAAGAGGCTGTTTCCAGCCTCTGGAGGGCCTGGGGGTGTTGAGAAGGCC
>JANHFP010005817.1:14726-29035 GCA_032468135.1 Calamaria suluensis | reverse complement strand
CTCCTCACAGGAAGCCCCATGTAGAGAGCATTACAGTAGTCCAGGTGGGAGGTGACCAGGGCATGAGTGACTGTCCGGGCGCAACTGGCATATCCGGCGAACCTGATACAGTTTCCCATTGCATCCGATCTTGTTCCATTCCCATCAATTCTCCCAGTATTAAGCTCATTACATCCATCAAATCTTCTTTTTCTTCCATGACATTTTGAAGACATATAATGAGGGCTGATTTATCTAATTCAATTTGGGCCAGTCTTTCATCAGATTCTGCTTTCGCTTGTAGTAACATTTCATTGTCTTGTTGTAGTTGTTCCATTTTTTAATCTACTTCCACCAATTTGTCTTCAATTTTCTGTATTCTTTGTTGGTTTTCTGTTATTGCTTGTTGAACTTTGTCTAATTTCTGATCCATCTTTTGTTCAAATTTAACAAAATCTGCTTTCCATTCAAGTTTCATGTCTGCAATTGCATGTAATATTGCTTGAGAATCTTTCTTCGCCTCCTCAGCTTTCTCTTTCTCCTTTTCTTGTTGTATGTATGTTGTGATGGATGTCTGAACAACCGAACGTCCTGATGCCGAGCTGGGTTCTGAACTGGATGTCTGACCTGGCTTTTGATTTGGCCTTTTTGAGACATTTTTTTCTTCTTCTCCCCTTCTCATCTTTATTAATTAATATCAATTTATAATCCAATTAGTTCAAGTGAATAGCTTAGATTTAAGAGAAAAAAGCCAAAAGAGAAAAAAGAAATAAAGTAAAAATAGCTGGAAAAGTCCAGTTAAAAATAAAATCTTAAATTCAAAATGTCCTCAAAAGAAAAAGAAAAAGAATCAGAAGGGGGGAAAAATGAATAATGTCCAATTCTAATTAAATTTTATCCTGATTAAAAAGGGTTTAAGCTCTCTTGTAAAAAAATAAAAAAAATATCATAAACAATCTTCTAAGTCAGGAAAAAAAACTCTTCTATATGTTGTTCAAACTGCTTTCAAAGTACTTTCAGGCCTTGATATCAACAATCAAAAAGGGAAAAAGAACAACTCCAACCACACGGTGGCGATCTCAAAAAGTTGCAGCATTCCCCAAAGTTGGACACAAAGAAAGAAAAGTAAAAATAAGCAAAAGTAGAAGAGCAAAAAGAAAAAAGAAAAAAAAAGCTAGATTTTACTTTTTACTCCCACAATCAAATGAATGAAAATTTATTAAAATTCAATTTTGGTCCATATAGTAGAAGAGAGAAAATAAAAAACTTAAAAATCCTTGATTTCTGCCACTTATTGTGGCTATCAGCTTTGTGTCCGCTCCCTCGCCCTCTTGCTTCCGGCTGGTTTTTTCAATCTGTTTTTTTCTTTAAAAACTAAAAAGCTAGGAAAGCTGCCCTTGATAAGCTATTTTTCTTTTCGAAAAGCAGACTCCGTAATTTTCCCTCCTGGGATCTGGGTTTCATTTGCAGGGAAAAATAGAAATAAATTCTCATCGACTCAGCTGTCTGGCAATCAGAGACTGATTGCCATCAATCCAGAGACTACAAGGATTCACCCTTCGGTGACCTCTCCTTCAGACAGGCTGTTTTTGAGCCCACCGGCAAAAAAACAAACAAACACAGGGAACAAACATATTGCCAGCGTATGATCCCAATGATGACCAGGAAGCTTCTCACATCTTTGTAAATTTTAATAGTTTTCTTTGTTGCAATCTAGCAAGTTTCAACTATCAACTATCAACTTTTTTAAAATATCTCATACTATGATCTTCAAAAGTAACCTTAGGAAGAGGAGAGAGGAATGGAAGGCAGAAATTGATTTGTTTAAGGACTGACATGGGATCAGAGCAAAGCAACTCTAGTTTTCCATGTTATAGAATCCTGATTTTTATATATTTTTATAAATCTACAGGGCGGATAGAAAAGATGGATGACAACACCAGAGAAAGAGTAGCAAATGGAGGAGTGTATAAGCACAGTGACTAATGGGGATAACAATGTTTGGCACAAAGTCTCCAGGATGGAAGAAATAATTTGGACAAATTTGGAATGTAATATTTTTGGCCAACTCAAGAAAGATAGGCTAAGATTTAATCCAATAGTGGGAAATAGCTACAAAGTGACTTATAGCTAAGTGGAAAAAATAGTCAAAGTTTATACCCTATTCAGCTATGTCAATTGCTTTGAGCTAACAATCTCAAATACTGGTATGAAGTTTGATGTCAGATGATATCCCGGAGCAGGCTTATTTATAATCATTCTGAAAAGAGTAGTGTACACGTTCCTGGAGTACTCTGGAAACAGCTTCTTTGTGCAAAGATTCTTGTGAATTCCAAGTATGTGTCATATGAGGCTAGGGAGATACAGTATGATGTGCAATATGCTGTCTCATCTCATTTATTTTTTCATGTGCAAATGAAAAAAAACACGATTTTGATATGTTTCGTTATTATTCTTGTCTGGATAGCTTTTGAAATATTTTCCGCCTCAATCATTGGAAAGCAAATTCTTTGCACATACGATTATATGTGGATGTAGATTAAATAGGTTACGGGATTCTGCTTAAGTGTGATGATGATCACCCTTTTGAAACTGTTATGCCATTGTATATGTTTGTTAGCAAGCAGACACAATTCATATCTGTTTTATGGCAACTTATTTTGCACATTGCCAGTTTAAGGTATTCTAAGGGTATGTATAAGAATTTGGGAGCTGTTAACATTTCTCGAGGACATTAAAAAATAGAGGAAGATAGTTCCATGTAATGTAGGATTAAAGGAGTCCAATGCTACCCTGGCATTATTGACAATTCTGTATTTTCCTTTTGATACAGATGGTTTTCAGTAAGTAAGCCCCACCCTATCCTGTTTAGGATGCTGACGTCATTTGGCAGTGGCTCCCAGGTTATTCAGAATATAGAAGAAGGTAATGTAACCAATAGTAAATTCAGAAAGCTATAATTGTCTGTGTTGCTGTTCCTTTTCCTTAGGTATAAAATTTGGGTTTAGTGATTTATCTTCCTATTTCTTAATTTGTAGAATCCTATTTCTTAAGTTGTAGAATTAACCAGAAAAATAAAATAATAAGGATTTTTTTTTTAGTTTTTGTGACAAAGCTTTTTATATCAAATATGTTTCGACCAGATCTTACTGGGTAAATAAAAACTTTATTTCCAACAGAGATTTAGATGAAACAAAGAAATAAATATGGGAATATGAATGAAGGAAAAAATAAACTCATACAGTTCTGCCATACTTGCCCGGAAAATTAATTAATTTTAACTTTCAGACAGAAGTAAGTTATAGTACTGCAAAATATATTAATATGTACTTGAGCATACAATCTTGTGTGACTGACTTGAAAAATAATAGTTGTTTTTCCTTATCCCTTAAAAAAATCCCTGATAGTCTAATTGTTTTTTTTCGTTCACAGGACATTTCCCCATTCATGTAAATAATGGTATGCTGTGGTAACCTGTATGCTTTTTAATATGAACGTTTGTCTGCTCTGTTATGTGTATTCTTTCTTTATTGGCGGGGGATGTTCAGAATTACAAGACAAAGGTGGGAATCTAAAAACACAGCAGGATTTGTCAGCACAAGGAATAAAGTTAGATTGGTGGCTAATTAAATGCAAATTAAAGCAAAGTTCCAAAAAGACAAAGAGCAGCACAGCATAGCACAAGAACAAAGGAAAATGGATAAAATAATGATAGGTGCTGAAAAAAAGATTATTTCCAAAGTTTATAAGTATTTATTATATCTTGAAACAGGAAATGAGACTGTCAGGGAAACGATGATAAGCTAGGCCAAAAAATTTGGACATCATATTAAAAATGGGATAGGCTGTGGGACACAAACTACAGACTTATGATGTCAGCTGCCAATAAAGAAAATTTATATAAAATGTTTTATAGGTGGCATTTGCCACCAGTGAGATTGGCCAAAAATTTCAAGAACAGGCCCCCCAACTGTTGGAGATGTGGACACAAAGAGGGAACATATTTTCATTTGTGGTGGAAGTGCCCGAGGATTAAAAAAGTATGGAAGAAGATCCATGTTTGGCTGGAAGAGATCATAGGACAAAAGATATAAAAAAACACCATGGAACTGTTTCTACTTGGGATTCTTGAAGACAAATTAGAAAAAAGATCACAGTATTCATATCCTCACATCTTACATATCACACATCTTACATATCCTCACAGCAGCTAGACTGGTAATAGCTCAAAATTGGAAAAATCTAGATACACCCACAAATATATTGATCATACAGAAAAATTATGATTGCGTTGAGAATGATAGATTATCTATGGAGCTAAAAGGAAAGGGAGAGTCAGAATACCACAAGGTATAGGAGAAATGGTACACATGGGTGGAAAACAAACATTGAAACTGAGGACGTGAGGATAAGGGGAAAGTGAAATGTATATAGATTAACTGACAGCAATAGACACTAATACAAAAACATGTAAAAGGTGAAGAGACCTCGTAACACCGATATGAATGTTGTAATTATGAGAATGAATGTGTATAGCTTTAATAACATATAGTATTTTTTCTTATGTTTTTTGTTTTATGTTGACTGAGTGTGTTGGTGTGTCTTCATTTTGTTTTTATGTAAAGTATGTTCTTTTTTGTTTGTGTAAAAATTTCAATAAATAATTTTTTTTAAAAAAAATAAGAAGACTATGCACCTTCTAAATCAGCAAATACTACACTTATCTTACTTCAGCTATCATTTGATCTAGCCTGGGGAAAATGCTTTCAGAGTGGATTTCTAAAATCAGTGGCATCATTTTTCCTTTTCCTTTTCTTTTCTTTGTTTTTAAGGCCTATCCAGGAGTCTGGAAAAAAAGAGGGGCTATTTTAATAAACAGCAGAAGCTTGAACCTCTTTTGAAATTTGTTTTGAAAACTGCCCTGCTCATGGAGTCTGTTGTCTGAATATGCATGTGTCAATCTATCTGTGTGTTTAGCCTGCTCCAATGCATCTGGTTTGTTGATGGTGATAACTTAGTTTTGATGTGCATGTTTATTTACAATGCTGGAAATAAATGCTAGGACTGAGCATTGTCTAGAAATACTTTTTTAATTTTGTTCAAGTCCCTTGTTCCACCTGGAGCCATATTTTACCTGGCTTGAAAAACCTGAAGTTCCTATAAAAAAAACTCAATACAGATTCCAGAGAAGCCTAAAGGTATTCAGTTCTGTTTTACAATAGATTTGCTGAGAGCTATTTGCTTTTTCCTGTCCAAGGCAAGAGAGAAAGAATCTCTCTGGAAATGCTCCATGCCATCAAGATCCTTCTGAGTATTGATCCTGGATAACAATTTTTGCATAAGAAAGAAAAGAAGAACGATGTGGTGACAGCTTTTAAAGTTATTTAGCCTTTAAAATACTGATATTTTTCAGATATCTTAACTGAATTGCTTTACTTTGGAAGAAAACAGATGTTGCACAACCATTCCATTATTTGCTATATTTTTCCAATATTTGTACCTCACCTGCAAACCTTAGCAAAATATTCAAATAATGGTTTTATAAAAATGACTTTGGCCAGGCAACTGGGATTGCTGTGTGAAAAAGTATCAGGCTGTGAAGTCAGACAAAAAGGAAAATATTACATATATCATGGAAATCACATTACAGCTTATTGAGTCACTTATATTTTATTGCATGTTTCCTTGAGCAGACTTGGTGCCGGGAACAGAATACGGAATTGGGATTTCAGCTATAATGAATAGTAAGCAGAGTGTTCCAGCCACCATGAATGCAAGAACTGGTAAGTGATATACTGCATACAGGTAGTCCTCATCCCGAGACCACAATTGGGAGCAGAATTTCTGTTGCTAAGCCAGGCTGTTGTTAAGTGAGTCACAGCTGATTTTACAACTTTTTTCCATAGTTGTTAAATGAATCTGCAATCATTAAGTGAATCCAGCTTCCTCCCATTGACTTGCTGGTCTCAAATGGCCATCACTTAACCTCAGGATGCTGCAAATTTGTTTGTTTCATTTTTCTTTTCCTTTGGAACATTTTGTACATTTTTGTCTTCATTTTATAGGAGAATGTTGTTTTAGCCTCACAAGGATCTATTCATAACTAAGTTCTCTATTTAGTGTGTCCCCTCAAAAGAGATAAATTTACTGGTGCAACAGGCTGAGCTAATGCAATAAAAGAAGATAAAATATTGCTGCAGTGGTCTAGGTCACAGGTTTATTCATTAGATACTATCTCAAGACAGGCAGTTTTCTTCCTATGTAATAGTTTTCCTTAACAAAGGGTACAGCTCAAAAATTAAGATTGGAATTTTTAAGAATGATGTCAAACTCTGGCCATATACCTGTGTTTTTAGATTTTTTTTCAAGCCTTATTTTCAATGAAAATGAAAATAAAGAGGAGGTAAAAATGGAAAGGAGGAAGAAAGGAGAATGAGAATATAGGGTTAAGGGGAAAAGAAAAAGGGAATCCAACTTTTTTAGTACAGTAAAATATAAAATTACTGCTTAATTTTGTATTTTATTGGAGTGGTAATCGTGCAATGGTTAGAATGCAGTAACACAGTAACACCTGCCGGCTGCCTGCAATTTGGCAATTCAAATCTCACCAGGCTCAATGTTGACTCCACCTTCCATTCTTCCTGGGTGGAAGGATGGTTGGGGGCAATATACTGACTCTGTAAACCACTTAGAGAGGCCTGTAAAACACTGTGAAGTGGTATATAACTCTGAGTGCTATTTCTATTAATGTTTTTTCCTTACCATAAATACTATTTATTTCTATAAAAACAAACTAAATTAATCAGCAACACCCAAAGTCAGGAGTTTGCTTTTTTCTTATCTTGAGCACAAAGTCTGGAAGCAGTTTCTAAGTAGAAACAAAGCTAAATATGGTATTTTTTCCTAATTAAAACAGTCAATTTTGCCATCTCTACTAGTTCCATCTATTTTCCATCTATTCTTCCATTGTGGAGATTGATGTGTCTTTCTATTTCTGCACATTGAATTCTCACTGCAGTCAACATGTTGCTGTTAGTTGCAAAGTCAGGTCTGACCCGTTGCAACCCCACGGGCAAAGTTCCTCTAGGCCTTACTGTCCTCCACCATCCTCAGGAGTCCACCTAAGCTGATGCCTACTGCTTCAGTGACTCCATCCAGCCACCTCGTTCTCTATCTTCCCCTTCTTCTTTTGCCCTCAATCATTCTGATCATTTTGGGGATTGTATCCCAATACTGCTTTTACTACTCATTTATTGATTATGAAAGCTATTCCATTTCTTCTGAGGGGTTCTTGCCTGCAATAGTATATCTGATGGTCATCTGAATTAAATTCACCCATTCCTATCCATTTCAGTTCACTGATTCCTAAGATGTTGATGTTCAGTCTTGTCATCTCTTGTTTGACCACATCCAGCTTGCCTTGATTCATGGTTCTTACATTCCAGGTTCCTATGGAAAAAAAGATATTTGCAGCATCAGACTTTCCTTTCACCACCAGAAACATCCACAGCTGAGCGTCCTTTCGGCTTTTGCCCAGTCGCTTCATTCTTTCTGGCGCTACTAGTACTCGCCCTCCGCTCTCCCCCAGTAGCATATTGGACACCTTCCGACCTGAGGGGCTCATCTTCCAGCATCATATCGTTTTTCCTTTTGGTGCTGTCCGTGGGGTTTTCATGGCAAAGATACTGGAGTGGGTTGCCATTTCCTCCTCCAGTGGATCGTGTTTTGTCAGAACTCTCTGCTATGACCTGTCCATCTTGGGTGGCCCTGCATGGCATAGCTCATAGCTTCATTGAGATACGCAAGCTCCTTTCTCACAAAGTAGCTGATGCAAATGGGGGAAAAGTCCTATCCATTTTTCAGAGATTTTATGTACCCCTAAAATTACTGAGTCAATTTGACACACATACCCAATATTCAGTGCATTTTTGGGCATTCATGACAGGCTGTATTACGTTTTTTTATCATGTATATTTTATTGGTTTTTTACAGTAATGGGTAATAGAAGGTAAAAAGGGTGGGGGAAATATTAAAAAATTACATTGCATATTACATCATATACTGTTTCAACATTTGTATAGTCTTAAAAGTTATTAGGAATGGGGTAGTTGGGAAGAATACTTCTAAACACATTACATTTTTAAAAGTTATTGAAAAATTTACTCAACATTTATATAATTTTAAAAATTATTAAGGGTAGCGTAATTGGGAAGATTATTTCAAAGAAACTTACAATTTTAAAAGTTATTGGGGATGGGGTAATTCCATTTTAATATCACAATACAATCTGTCAACTATTGATTTTAAAATTATAATAATTTTTTTAATCACTTCATCTTTTTTGCCAACAATCATACTTTATAAAATATTTTTTTATATTTTTAATATCCTGTTGAGTTTCTGCCGGGCCTTTCCTGTCTCTACATGTTTTAAACACAACTTTGTATTCTTACAAACTCCACTTTACATTTTGTCACTTTCATATTCCTAACATACAATTCCATCATTTTTTATCTTTAAGAGCCCTTCTGGCATAAGCCATCTAAACACAATGTTTTTTGTAAATAATTTGTTTTATAAAAAGAAATATTGGCGTCTAGTGTCCCTTATTTTTTTTTGTATCTGTTTAAGAATTTTAACTTCTTTGTCCCTGTACTTCAGTACCCTCCCCCTTTGCACTCTAAATACCTTGTCTCTTGTGGACCTTCTGAGAAATTTAATGTGAATTTCTCTTGGGACATTATGTATTCTAGCATAATTTGAATTTACTCTGTATATTTGATTGATGGCCCATTTCATCTGATCTTTCTCCCTCCCAATAAATTCGGCCAATATTATACCCATACTTTCTTTAAGATCCTCACGACCTTCTTCAATTACATTTTGAAATCTTAGGAAGAAAGACATTTTCTCCAACTCAATACTTGCTAATTTCATTTCTAAATCCTGATTCTCTCTCTTAATTGCTTGAACATCCCTTTCCAGCCCCCCGCTCTCCCCTCAACTATTCCAATTTTTTGTTTATTGTCTCCCAACATCTGCTGAACAGATTGTAACTCCTTTTTAAATTGATCAAGATCATTTCTTATCTCTGCCTTAAATATTGTCATATCTTCCCTCAAAGCTGTCAGCTGTCTATGCATAGTCTCTTGTCCTCTTGAGATACCTTCAATCATTTGCATCATCTTACACATATCTTCTTTCCTAGCCCCAGTCTTTTCCTGTTGTAGAAACATTGATAGTGAAGATTGAGTACTTGGGCTGGCAAATTTTTCTTCCTTCCACATTCTGATTTTCTCTCTTGTCCAGCAAGTCAATGTCAATGTTTCACAAACCTCAAATCAAGTTTACCCTCTAGGAGAAGAACAGGGAGGATTTCCAAGGGATGTTGTAACAAATAAAGAGAACAGAAGATCCACTTAACAAGGCACCTAAAGGCCTCCAGGGGAAGTCATCAAGCACAGGAACTGCCAAAGTTCATAATAATCTCTCCAGGGCGACCAGACTCAGCAAATACTCAAGGTCTCAATGTTCATAAACATTTGATAATGTGCTGCCAGACGTTTAGCTTCTCAAGCCATGGGAGGAAGTGACACAAAAAAATTCTATTAAAGAAGCCAGATGTCAGCCATTTTCATCTGCCCTTCACAGGTGGGGGGGGGGGCGAATCAGCCCAGAATGACCAAGCCAAATTCTTAAATTCCAGTATATATATCTATTTTTTTTAATCCATAATGCCAGGAGTTTGAAGAAAGTAGCAATCCATTTTAAGTCATCTCTCCCTCTAGCATCTGCTCCGAGGAGAGTAGCTCATGCCACTGCTGAACTCCTGGAGGGAAGAAAGAAACTTCCCTTTCCCCTCTCTGAACTTTCTCTCAAGCAGTTTAAAAGTAGAGGTTATTTTTCCTTCACAACCAAGGCAGCCGCCCGGCTCACTACAACAGGAATGTTTCACCTCCAATATACAGCCACAATCCACATTTCTTTCACTCCATCCGACGCTCGCTCGGCTGGGAAGGGCGCTGACAGCCGACGGCCATCAAAGCACCTCTGATCTCCCTCCGGCACCTAGGACAAAGCCAGGGACCCCCTGGGCGACCGCCATCGCCCTGGGGACCCTGGCACGTACCCCTTTGGATGCCTGCCCCTTCAAGGCAGGCAGGGCTCACAGAGCCCACTGAGGGGCAGAAAAATGGCCACCGGAGCAAGGTTTTTTAAAATCATCTTCAATGGACCCAATGGAGTTAATCTGATAAGGTAGGTCCATACAGTGAATTATCAAAGTGAACTACTATATTAAAAATTCAGAACTCCTGATTTTAATGTATTTATTTAGGGAAATTCAAGTTTGTATTAAAAGTGAAAAAGACACCACATGGAGTCTATAATTGGGTTCTATGATTCACCACAGGGAGTCAATGTTAGTATTACTATGTTACATAGTATTCTGGCATATTTTAACTTTAGCGCAATATGTCAAACATACCTCTATAACTGTACCTAATGTATGATCACCTTGCATTGTTGGAGAAAAAAGTGTGAAAGAGATCTTCCAATTGGAAAAGTGAATGGACGCATGCAGTTTAGATACATGCAAGAGAATGCTGTAAAGCACTGTAAGATTGTATATATAAGTCTAAATGCCATTGCTATTGTCATGATTGAGCTGTTGGAATTGGGATTAATTATTTAATTAATTATTTTGATCACCTGATATTAAACATATGCCCATAAAATACATTAAATGTATGTAGTATAAATACTGTATAAAAGAAACAAACAATAAAATAACCACAATGACACATTAAATAAACTCTTAACAAGCAATAGTATCCCATCACACCCGAAAAGGCTGTCTGAAATTATTTGGATTTTTAATAAGTTATGGAAAACCACTAGAGGATGACTGATATTCTGGAGGGATGTTATTCTGCTTGAAAACTCAGTTAGTTTTCCTTACTGTAAGTTCATAAATAACTCAGTGTGCTCATTCTTTCCTTTTTCACTTTTGTGGCAGTTAAATGGCTTTGGGTATCTTCACGATTAATTATGTGAATAATGCCTTTGCTTTTCAGGTTTATGCTTGTAGGAGAACCTTTTTCTGGCAAGACCAAAGTTCTGCATGTATTAGCAGATACACTTTCTCTAATGAATGAGCGTGAGTATGGAGAAGAAGAAAAGGTAATACACAGAACTGTTAATCCAAAAGCTATTACTATGGGACAACTCTTTGGACGATTTGATCCAGTATCTCATGAGGTAAGCATTATACATTCTTTAGATTACAAAATGTACCTTATAGTTTTGATCAATTTAAGTTTTTGGGTAGGATAGCTCCATTAAATTGCTTATGGATGATGGGGTGGACCAAATGCACTGTAATATATAAGCATCTGTATATTTGTTTCTGTATAAATATTTCAGGAAATGTTACAAATGCAAATTAAAAAGAATAAGATCTGTCCTTTATTTGATTAGTTAAGGCTACCCATCTCCACAAAGACACTAGAAATCTTACAAAATATCAATTGTATAATTAAAACATAACATAGCAAAACACAAGACAATAACAATAACATTTAACAAATGTTATGGGCTTCACCAATACCCTAACTCAGACCTGGCAGCACAGGCAAATGTTAAGGGGCTGCTAGGACATTTGGACATGTCTCCATGAGAATGTTATTCTAGAGGGTGGAAGTGTTTTTAATGAAATTTATCAAGTCACTGCACAATTGTCAGCAGCCGTGGAGAAAAATTCTTCTCCTTCATTTGATCACTCAGTAGTATATGTAGTTTACTGAATGTCAATTTAATATGGTGTGTATTTGAAACATGACTAGTTGTGCATATATGTGTGTATGTTTGTATGCATGTGTCTACACACACTCACACTTTCTCAAATTAATACATCTATTAGGGCAATATAGGCTGTTAAAATTTCCTCATGTCTCTCTTCTTCATTCTAGTGGACAGATGGCATAGTGGCCAATACATTTCGAGAATTTGCATTAACTGAAACACCTGACCGCAAATGGGTTGTTTTTGATGGTCCTATTGATACTCTTTGGATAGAAAGTATGAACACTGTGTTGGATGACAACAAAAAGGTAATGTTATTCATTATCTTATATTGTTGGGTGGGGTTGGGGATTGCATTAGCTTCCAAATTACCTCTTCTTTCAATTATTGCATACATATAGATAATTTTCAGTTAAACGGAATTTAGGGAGTTAGTTTCTTTTTTCCGTTACTTATTTTTTAATTCATATTGTTTATCATAAAAAAGAGAACTTGAATTATATTTCAGCAACAACCTTTATTGTGCCTTTTTTTAAAAAGAACTTGGCAGTACAATATGCATGATAGCTCATATTTTAAAAAATATGTTAAAGGAAATGTTAAAGGAAAATGATTAAAAAATAAAGGGTTGAATACAAACAACTGCAGAAATGGAAATGAAACAATTCATTTGTTGAGCAAGAATGTAACAGCCAGGTGCCTTGGAAAAGCTTTCTAATATAGACCCTATCTTTTAAAAATACTTACAAAGCTTGTCCTTAAGTAATACATTATGATTTACCATTTCTACCATTAAAATCAGCAGAATTGCTCTCATGGACTATGCACAGCAAACCTCATTTTACGCACTGTCCCATTACAAGTAGTCCTCAACCTACAACAGTTCGGTTAACTGATCCAAGTTACAACAGCACTGAAAAAATGTGACTTATGACTGTTTTTCATTGTTACAATTTTTGCAGCATTCTCATGATCATGTGATAAAAATTCAGGTGTTAGGTAACTGGCTCATAGTTATGACCGTTGCTGTGTCCTAGGATCATGTGATCAACTTTTGTGACCTTCTGACAAGCAAAGTCAATGAGGAAACCAGCTTCACTTAACAACTACAATGATTCACTTGACAACTGTGGCAAGAAAAATAATAAAATGGGGCAAAATTCACTTAACAAATGTCTCACTTAACAACATACATTTTGGGCTCAATTGTGATCATAAGTTGAGGACGTACCTGTATTTTCCCTCAGGACAGTTGTCAAGGCATGAAAAATCTTATAGAAACTATGGTGATTTTTAAGTTCAGCTATTTTTCTGAATGCATCTTACTAGGTTGACCAGTTTCTTTTTGAACCCAAAGTTAGAAGAATTCTTTATAAAAGGATTGCACGCATATAATTTGGGTATTTTTCTTGTATCTGTTTTTGTTTTTAGCTATGCTTGATGAGTGGAGAAATTATTCAAATGTCACCACAGATGAGCCTCATCTTTGAGGCTATGGATCTATCTCAGGCTTCCGTAAGTTAAAAGCAAGTTAAAATAGTTTTTTGAATCTGAAATTGGAACCAGAATGAGATTCTAAAAATACATTTATTATTCTGCTGTAGCCAGCTACAGTCAGTCGATGTGGAATGATTTATTTAGAGCCTTCACAGTTGGGATGGAAGCCACTTGTTACTTCATGGTTGAACACACTTCCTGAACCGCTGAATGAAAAGGAAATCCAAGAACTATTTGAAGAACTTTTTGATTGGTTAGTACCTCCTGCTTTGCGGGTTCGTTGGAAACAGTGCAAGGTAATTTGACATTCTCATAGGAAAATGATTTAATCAGTCTATTTTTTTTGACACAATCGTATGTTTGTGAAGCCAGGTTTCTGTTTGGATTCTAGATATTTTTACGTTTGTAAAGTTCAAAGATATAAATAAACTGCTTGGAATATAGGTTGTTCTCATTTAGAAATCACAATAAGGACAGGCACCTTGGTTATTACGCGAAGCAATCATTAAGTGAAAACAAACTGCTTATGATCTCAGTTTAGCTTTCCTTTGTGTTACAGACTTGTAAAGGTGATCAATGCAAGGGTTGGTCATACTAAACAAGGCAGCTGCTAAATGCGGACTACTTATACTAAGACTGGTCTTTTGAATCTTGCTTGTAGTGGGTTGTAAAATCTGCTAGAACTCTCAAAGTTTGTTTGCTACCATCCATAAGGAATTGTTGTAGATTATTTCTTGGGTTGGAAGGTTTTGGCCTTAGTTACCTGGAGGGATGAGTTCAAAGACGGTGATTTCTGTTTCATCCTGTGTCTGCTAGGCTTTATCCGTGCCCTCCACCCTCATTTTTTAAACATCTGCATGAAATTGCTGGAGGAAGTAATCTAAAAATTGGAACTATCTAATTATACAGATAGTTCAACCTCTGTTGTGCAGACTTAACCTAGATCAGGGCTCTCCAACCTTAGCAACTTTAAGACTTGTGGACTTCAACTCCCAGAACTCCTCAGCCAGCATTGAAGTCCACAAGTCTTA
>JANHFP010005813.1:4230-17598 GCA_032468135.1 Calamaria suluensis | reverse complement strand
CACAACATGCATGTGTCGAGGAGAAGCTAATTAAGGTTCCAGTCCTACAATTTTGTACAACCTAAGAATATTGCCTTACAGAAAGCATACCATTTGAGGTCTTCTAAGAAAGGATCTTTTGTTAGGATATGTTTTTACATACATGTTTATGAATTAAAAAACTGAAGAGTAAGCAACATATAAACTGGATGGAATGTTCATTTTGAAGTCCAAGTATAAGAAATGTATATATTGAAATAAAGAAAATCAGAGCAAGGTGATAAATGATTGACTGGGCATTGTCTTCACAAAGCTAGTGACCTTGTAATACACTTTAGAATTAGGAATGCTGTGCATAGTATAAGAGACTGTGAGAAATGTATGAAAAACAGAAGCCTAGGACCTTTGCTTTAGCAACATGACATACTTACTTTCCTAATTTTCTTTTTATTTCAGATCATCCAGACAAAATATAACAGTGTTTCATCATCAGAGAGAAATACTTCCCATGAGCATTTCATCAGAGAGAACCTAAATCTGTTCTTTGACATCTGCCTGCTTATCCAGAGATAACACTGGCATTTACGAGAAGCCCAAAGTACAAATAGTATTATCTTTTTTTAAAAAAAGAAAAAAGAAAGAAACCAGCATACTGATGATACTGCATCCTAAATCAACAGTTGACCCAGTGACTTCACATACATTTTGAAGATCAAGTGAGAGAAAACAAGTCTTCCACCTCCCCTCCATATCAGGAGATATAGAATTAACTTCTGATTCCCTTCAAAAATGGCTGAAGTTAACCACTCAGGAAGGAGTGAAACCACCATAAAACAGTGACGTAAATCATCAGAGCTCATGTGATAGAGATAGGATACAGATCTTGGTCCTATTGGCCCCATGAGCAACATTTTATACTATTGGTATTTCTATTGGCTCACAGGGCAAATAGGACCAAGAGCTGTATCCTAAATCTATTGAGACCATGATTTATATCAGGGGTGTCAAACTGGCATTGTCATGGCATCATCACATGACATATCAGGACTTACCCCCTTTGTTAAACTGGGTGGGGCCAGGACATGATACATCCAGCCTGCAGACCATGAGTTTGACATGCCTAATTTAGATCATCCTATTCATACGGATACTTCAAATTTATGTTGGAACATGCCTGGTAAGAAAACCCAGAAAAATGTTGGGTTCAAATACATCAAATACCCTAATACAATTTTTTTAGACTAAGATTCAATTGAAAGCAGAACTTTGCTGAAGATTAATGGACATATAGCCATAGAAGAATATTTTTATATATGATAACCGCTGTGAGACTACTATATGGACACAAAAATGGAAAGACTTACATATTCACAATGGAGGAATGGTTGATGAACATGATGGAACTAAATATAATTTGTTTACTTAGAGAAAGATCAACTAATATATTTATTAATGACTGGAAACACCTTACAGACTTATTTCTGACAAAGAATAAAAAAAACCCTTAAGAAGGAAATTATTATGTAACCTTAGAGAGAGAAGGTAAAATAAAAATGCATTTACAGTGTAAGAGTGCCAAAAAGATTGGAAACTATTTATTGATATCCCTACATTCCCTTTTGCTTTTTTGCTTTTCTTTCTTTTATTATTTAATCTTCTGATTGTTCTTGTTTGATATTCTTTGTTTTCTTTGTTTCTTTTCTAATATTTGCTTTTACCTTGTTAAACATTTCTTCAATAAAAATAATATATACTACACAGTTGTTACACCACCACTATTTCAGCAATCTTCCCTAAAATGGGGAAATGGGAGACTGACTCCAAATATGGCCTCTTCAGGAAATGTCACAGTTTCCTTTAAGATTGCTAATAATTTCCACTGCTACAAAGAAATATGGGCACTATTCCAGATCATTTCTCTGCTCACTAATACAGCAATCAGGAAGGGCAAGGGACCAAATAGCAAATGGCAGCCAACCTAGACAGCACTCTAATCACTTCTCTTAAGATAACAAGCAAAAGAAATGCCAGACAACAGTCACCAGGAAGGACTCTGCCCATGCAGACTCAAGGCTTTGGTAAATCTAGATGATTTTGAGATAGGACTGCTTCATAAACTTTAATATAGGTACCAAAATGTACTTACCATTAGATCTTGAAACATATTCATTAGCAGAGAAAACCCCAACCAAAAAAGACAAGACTCAGAAACTTATTTTACATCATTATCTGACATTGTGTATACTCTGGTGGGTCCATAAATGTTGTGTGATCCCTTGCTTCTTACCCCACATGAAGAAAGGAAGTGCTTGGCTTCCCTATACAATTACAGAAATTATATTTTATGTATTTTGTATAATTTTGTATAAACTTTAAATATTTTTTTTAAAAAATCAATTTTCCAAGCATTTAGTTGTCTTCCTAATGGTACAATGAGACCATGCTAGAGTTTGTTTGTATGGCTGTTTGAGGGCATAATGAAAAGACCCTACATAATCTTCATTGTTTATAGGACTTGAATAGTATTTGCTATTATTTGGGGAAATTCCAAAGAGTTTAAAATGATACAAATTTTGAAATCATATAATATAATATTATAGTAATAATATGAAAACTGCAATACACAGCTGATAAAACCATCAGGAAGAACTAAACATTAATGGCAGGTAAATACAAGATGCAAGATGAAAATTACAAGACTCAAGGGAATAAATTTAAAGGCATTAGTCAACAACATAAAACAAGTAGCAAGAATTTATTTAAGTTTATCAGAAACAAGACATGTTCAAGAGTCATTAGGTCTCTTTGACTATCAGGAAGTGTAGGGAGTAATTAAGGAAAATGGAAACATTGCACAATAGCTAAGTGTCTTTACCACAAATGACTACTGGATGGTTGCCTAAGCTCCAAAGAGCCGTAGAACTTTTGAGCTTTTTATTGCTTTGATATTTGAAGTTTCAATAATTTTAAAAATAGTGGCAAAACTAGACAGATAAAATTATATTCCAAAATTAATGGAACCAGGGAAACATAGAAAATATGATCATATGATAGAAATATAGCAAAGTTATTTTTTAGTTGAAATGAATGAGTCACCCATAAATATCACAAATAACTTTTTAAACCTAATTTTAAATTTAATTAAATTGAACCCAGAATATTTGCATCTCGTTATATATGTTTCAGGGTTTGAAGCATTACTACTTGGATCATTACTTTCTAAAAATGGATGACATACCAATATATCTGCAAAGGCTAAATAATTTGTTAAAAAAACTCTCTCATGAACACTTGTGTAAACTATTGCACATCAAATGGGAAATTCATATTACTTTCATACATATTTTGTGTGTGTGATGCCAATAGAATGTCAGGAAGCCATTAATAATAGACCCGTTATCATTAATCAGAAAACCAAATACATGGATAATAACCCTTTGGAAAACGTCTGCCAGACAGCAAATGCTTTTCATCAATCCTGAAGCACTTAGTTGACCAAAGTAAGTACTTAATTAGCATTACATTTCTCATAAGAAACCTTTCATTTGTTGTGCTTGCTTGGTGATTACATTTACAAATCTTAGTATTTAAAAGAAAGTTACTATGTTATATGTAAATTATCCATGAATAAAATTGGTAATTGGCAACAGTTTGGGTTTTCTGCTATCCCATAATATGGCTGCGCAAAAAGTTGATTTGGGGAGTCAATGAAAATTCAGTCAAATTTCCAGATCAAAGGACATCAAAGAATCTTTTTCTCTGATGCCTTAGCAAGACCAAACTGATTCAGAAGTATTTTTTGCAATAATTCAAATCAAATCAATATTTTAAATTGATGCAGAAAACCAAGTCAATCTGATGCTTTTTACTGAACCATTAAATCAAACTGAATTTCTATTTTAATTAACATTGAAAATAGGTTTGTCTCTTTGTTTGAATTGATTTGGTGCTGCCTAATTCCAAACAATTCTGGATAGCTCACAATACACCAAACAATATAAAAGCTAGAATAGAAGGACCACCCCACCCCCAGAAGATGGCTGGATCAGCAATCTGAAGAAGAACACAGTAGGTCTGAAGTTCTTTGATATGTATTTGTCATTTCAGTGAAGTTACTAAAAATGTGAACTCCAAATTAAAAAAAATATGCTTCAGTGATACTAACCCATCAAAAAGATACCAGGGGAGATTTCAAAAACCTACAATGTAAGTTAGCTGCATTCTCCTATTTAGTTCCATCTGGATCCTCACAGGCTACAAACACTAGGCCATGATGTTAGTAATATATCCTGTGTGGTCTAGGATGGCAAAGTTAAGTTCTATGTCATCAATATATTAATGATACTGAACATATTATATAAAGAGATATTGGCTCCCTCCTACATATAGTCACCGCTTCTTCTTAGGTCCCTGTAGAAGTTACATGGGACAAAGACTGTGTCCAGAAGTGTCCAGGAACAGGCAAGAGAACATCTTATCTGCCTTCATTGATTCACCAGCCAGAAATGGTCTCAGATACATGGTTAAATGTTGGCAAGTCACCACCCAGAACTATGTAAGTGTTTGAAAATCATGAACTTTTCATGTTCAGATTTTAAGCAAGTTTTCTAAGCTGGCGACAAATAATTTTTTGTAATTGACATTACAATTTAATTGATGGAGAGAAATCATCCTTAGCTTTATTTGACTAGTCAATAACTTCTGAAGTTTTATAAAGCTTTGGATAGTTTTTTTGTTGAAGAATATCAGGGTTATGCATAAGCCTATGCATACAGTACTTCCTTCAAAGTAAATATTTCTTTCTGTTCTTCCAGAGGGAAAAAGATAGAATGACATTGCATGTTGCGAAAATAATTTTACCAGGCTTATTCTTTTTTTTACTAAACATCTATTGTATATTATTCAGACAGACCTACCTTGTTGAGTATGTTGAAGTGCAAGCTGGGAAGCAGTTGTAATGACTGCTTTAATTGGATTTCTTTTCCATAGAACAAGAGGTTGTAAACAACCCTTTTCCATTCTATAACTCTCAATGAAAGGAAGGGAAAAGTATAATTTTACCTACCAATACTTATTATTTTATAATTCATGGAAGACTGTCCCACTCAATACTGCTTCTAAGATGTAGACAATTCCTAAAACAAAAATGTAGAAGTAACAGTAAATCTAAAGGACTAGAACAAACTACCTAACCTGCAAACCAATGATCCATAGTAATTGTCCATCTAAGGAAACAGGAAACATTAGAAAGAAAAGAAATCTAGTTGAAAACCATGTCTTGTCAATTCTTGGAGACAGGCTTTTGTCAGTTCAGAATGCTTAAGAGCAGATTTGGTATTAGGAATATAAGTCTTCTGTAGTCAGGATCTTCTTATCCCTTCTATTTCCTCCCAGCTACATGCTCTATACATGTGTAATGCCTTTGTTCTGATAGAGGATGCAAAATAAATGTGTCACTCCTCTGAATGTAGCCCCAGACAGTTAAGACTTGAGAAGACTGAGTTTGTCAGGTGCTGACAGGGTTTTCTCTTCCTGAGGATTCTTCTTCTATGGTGATATGTAAAAGTCAGACTGGTGATCTGAAACCTCTGAATTCCAATTATGTATGCAAAAAACGTGCAGGTCCCTTATCACATTTCAAATATCTTGATTGTTTAATCAGTACTCTTGATTTCTAAGGCGGGGTAGTTGATGCCTACAAAAATGTGACACTTTGGACACCATCCAGATGGAATGTCACTTTTCATTTGAGGTTAAAGAAAGAAGTCTCAACAAGGGAGGTTTTCCAGTATTCTGAACTAGAGCTAGTGTTATTTCGAATGACAAATAAAACTTGGCAGCTTCGTTTGCACGTAATATTGAACAGGAACTTTACTGAACTGTTGTTCATAAAATGAAGTGATTAGCATTTTTTTATGATTATAGCCTCATTGTACATTTCCATTATTGACACGTATGCCTTGCATTATGTTTTCTTCTTTCATTTGGTCAGATTTCCATGTTTTCCTGTCCCCTCCCAACAAATACTTTTATAAGGTGTTGCCATTATTCAAACTCCATAGGATATTTCTCTGAACATAGGCTTTAAGGTTTTGCTTCCTCATACTGTTATTATAGCTTGAAATAAGAGTTCTGGTAGTTTTTATGCCTGTTTCTTGAGGTGACCTCTCTTAAAGATTTTGAGTGTAGTTAAAAGCCAATAATTTGGTGTAGTTAAAAGCCAATAATAATGTGTAGCTAAATGTAGTTAAAAGCCAATAATTTAAGAGGTTTGGTCCCAGAATTTTACTTTAGCCTTGAGTTCCTGGAAGTATGGAATATTTATTACAGATCAACAGAGTTGGAATGGACCTTATAGGTCATCTAGTCCAACCACCTGCTCAAGCAGGAGACCAAACACCATTTCTGAGAAATGGCAGTGCAATCTTTTCTTGAAAGTCTCAAGTGATGAAGCTCCCACAACCTCCGAAGGCAAGCTGTTCTAATAGTTGATTGTTCTCACTGTCAGAAAGTTTGTCCTCATTTCTATGTCAAATCTCTCATTGGTCAGTTGCTATCCAGTATTCCTTATCTGGCCTTCAGGTGTTTTGGAAAACAGCTGAACCCCCTCCTCTCTGTGGTAGCCCCACAAGTATTGGAAGATGGCTATCATGTATACCCTGGTCCTTCTCTTCACTAGACTGTCCATAACCAGTTCCTGTAACCTTTCTTCATATGTTTTAGTATCTAGTCCCCCAATCATCCTGGTTGCTCTCCTCTGCACTTTTTCTAGAGTCTCAACATCTTTTCTATAGTGTGGTGACCAAAATTGGATGCAATTATTAACCAGATTAGATAGCAACATATGCATTTAGTTTTGCTGGCAACATTGCATAAGAAGTTTACTTTAAATTTCCCAGTCTGTCATCAGAATATCATCCAGGTTAATATCTTAAAGTAGCCAAGGTATCCTAAGTTCTGCCACCTGCTTAAAAAATTGAAAAGAAAATGCAGACTAATGCACAGGACTCAAATTATTTCTAGAAGGACCTAATAATGTTTACATTATTTTAAACTGAAATAGTTGTGTTTAACTGTTGGGCAACTCTACAGAGAAAAGCTTGTCATTTTTTTTAAAAAAAAATAATCTTTAATAATAACTCTAAACTATTCCAAGGACATTCAAATTATTTCTTTGATCCTGTTCATCCACTTTATGCATTGTCTTCCCCTTCTCCTTCTCTCTAGTTATGCACAATATTTTTATAGTTCATTCTCTACACACATTATATAACTAAGGTAAATGAATTTTTGCATATTGATAATCAGCAAATACTTGAACAACTGAGCAGTCAGCTGAATCAGCTTTTTGAGCTGTCACTCTTTATTTGGCCTAGAACTGATTGATTAAGTCTTCTTGCGGTCCATGCTACTCTTAGTAACTATCTTCAAATCCATAATTCAAAGGCATTTATCTTCTTTCTGTCTTTGTTTTCAGTGAGCTTTCATAGCTATACATTACAATTGAAAAAGCCACAGCCAAGTTATTTTGAACTTTGTTGTCATAAAAAAATCCTTATCTTTCTTGATCATGTCTAAATTTATTATTGTCCTCATCTCTAAGATTAATCTCCTCTTCACTTCTCCAGTGAATTGTCAATCTATCTATTCATGAGTTCAAGGAGACAAAATTACTACCTACTACCTGCAGTTCTTTGCTGTAAGCTGTAATGTAAGTATGCATAGTACTTCACATTAACTTTGGAATCTTAATATTTAACATTAACCCGTATTTTTTTTATTTTTCATGTTTTAAAACTTTTCTTAATGAGCTCCTCTAAGTTTTTTTCTAAAAAGAATCAGAAAAAAATGTTGTGTTCTGCATATTTCAAATTGTTGGTACTTTTCCCTCAAATTTAAATCCAGCTGACATAACTTCCAATTGTGCTATTCTTATAATATATTTGTTTTATAAACTAACCAGTCGTGGGGCAATATACATATTTATTTTATTCCCTTCCCTAGTTTGAACTACTTCTTTCTTCAGATTCAATTCTTTCAGCTTCTTGACCATTATAAAAACCAGATTTCAGATTGCATTAATATAAATCATTAACTTTAAAATATTTCACATTATGGCATGCTCTATACAATAAAACTTCTTTTTATACCTTGCACAGCCAAGGTAAGCTGTTTCTTTATATTCTTATATTCTTGATGGTATCCATATGTTAGTTATCTATTGATGTGTTTCAGAGATGACATTCAGCAGGTTCTGACCAGTTCTGGAGAACCAGTAGCAGAAATTTTGAGTAGTTCAGAGAACCGGTATCTCTGACTGGTTCCCGCCCCCATCTATTGTCTGCCTCCTAAGTCCCAGGTGATTGGCTGGGTCATCTTTTGTTGCCCTGCACAGGAGAACGAAGCTGGAAAGCAGGTCAGTGGGGTGGGAATGGGGATTTTTCAGCAGCCTTCCCCTGCCATGCCCACCAAGACATGGCCACAGAACTAGTAGTTAAAAAAATTAATCTTATACTGACGTGTTTATTCATATGGAGTTTCATTTTCACTTTCCATGTCTTTGAAAAAATATATGAAGTTTTTCTTGCTTGAGCAAATAGTGCAATGGTTCTTTTTCTTGCATTTCATTTTTTCTGCATTCATTGACATACTAAAATATCTGGGCCACATGGTATTGACCCATATTTGTTGTCATACAATACAGCTGTTAGCACTTAAATAGCTTATTGTATTACAGCTTGGAACAATTCACTGGGCGCTTCAGCTGTATTTTGTATTTTCTTTTTAAAATATATTAATATTATGAAAATATTTCTGTGATCATAAACTTGCTTGTAAAGAGGTTCAAGATAGTCCTTTCCATTTTATTTTGATCTCATTTGTTTCTATTGGATAGCTTTGACTTAAATACCTATCATCCAGAGTTGCAATTGGCCAGTTGGCCAGCTATATAAATTGATGAAACAATAAATAAACTTTTTTATAATTTAAAATCTTTAAACCTTATTTTACATATCAGATTACTCTTGTTTCTTGATAGTGAAATTTCTTTCCTTTTCTTGTTTGACACTTTGTATTTACAGTATATTCATCCCAGTGGTGAAATCTGTACCAGTTTGTTACTGGTTCGCTAGCCATGTATATGTGTTTGTGCCAAGTGCACCAAACACATGCTGCATGCACATGTGCAGTGCACACCAAATGCACTCTGCATGTTTTAAAAGCTACCAGTTCAACATGCACAGCACATTCCAAAAAGGAGGCTTGGGAAGGTAAGCAGAATGGCAAGGGGGGGGGGGGGCACTCAGTTATGAAGCACAGTTTAGCTTTGTTAGAAAGTAGGAAATCCTGCTTTCTAGCAAAGCTAAACCATGTGGCACAGATAACAGTTGGATTGTATCTGAACTGGTAGCTAATTGGTACCTTTTTTTAAACTACTGGTTCACCTGAAGCGGTAGTTTTTTATCACTACCAGTTCACCTGAACAAGAGCGAACTGGTAGCATTTTACTCTTGATTCAGCCAGTATATATTCTTTTTGTTTTTTGTCCTATACATTTCCATGTCATTTCCTCTTTGAAATGCTATAAACAAACAAGCAAATAAATAAATATTCCTTTTGAATATCAGAATACTTCTTTAGTACCTCCCCAAGTTTTCTTTTACATAAATTTTATGTTCCGTATATTGTGACTACGTGTTCTTCTGGTCAAATCCAGCTGGTAGACTTTCTATAACTTTAAATATATTTAATTTATATTTAACACCATTAACTCATAATATGTTTCATAACCTGCAGTTGGAAATGTCCAGGCTGACTATATTGCACTTCTATTTCCTATTATATAATCTATTTGATTCCACTGTTGTCCATCCAGATGGAACATTAAACATTAATCACATCATTAGCTTTTGAAAATTAAATACATACAATAATGCAGAGGGAGTTGATTGGGATCATGGAGAGAACAAAAAGTTTAAAATTCTCCTCTCTCCATACCAATGTTTTATTCTGAGTTGCTTGCACCTGCTGTTTGCTCTATGAGGAAAGCAATTAATGCCAATGAAATTGGCATCTATGGAAAGCCAATCTCAGTTTTGGAATGGAATGATAAAGGGGCAGACAAAAATTTGGCACACTGATTTTTTTCTTATCAACTTCAAAACATTCTCAGTTAATTATTTAATTGTTTCATTTCCATTGGGATTTTGACTAAAGCAATCTTATGTTCCATATGACTCTTATATACAAGTCATATAAATTCTATATCTATTTAGTCTAAAAATAGCTTTAAATGTTTGTTTCATTTATATTGGTGAATTATTTAATAATATTTCATAATTTGTCATAACTTTTAAAACATTCGATGGATAGAATTTACCATTGTCTTACCATTTATTACTCAATATTGTACTGTGAGAAATCAGAATTTATGCACAGTATTCATTGGTTCAGATAATGATTAACAAAGAACATTTTTCCTTGACCTTAATCACATTCCACTATTTCCTATTCTAACCCTGCAAGGCTGTGCCTATATATGTTTATATTTATTCTTGAATAAAAACAATCTTGACACTTTTGTCAGAACCTCTTCTTACAAAAAAGAAAAATGTACATGTATACAATACTTCTCCAAATGAATGTATTTATTTTCAAAAAGGGGTAGAAGGGGTGGGGTAAAGGGCAAGGATGTTGGGATGGATACATTTTCATGCTTAAGCAAACAGACTGGTATCCAGATCTATATCATATACTAGAATAGTAAATACTGTTATGTTTTTAATGATACAATAGTCATCAAAAGATTAAAAAATTCATATAATAATCTTTTCTCCTCATATAATATTAGCCATTAATAAGATTTTTCCCTTTCTATCTATATTTTCAATCAAACATTCTTCCCTAACATGTCAAAAATCTTTTCTTCACAATCTCATTATTTCTTTTAGTTGTTAATGCAGTCTCTAAGTTTTTAACTGTTATATCTTTTTCCTATCTTGCTTAGACTTGCAAGTAGGACTGTCATATTAAATCATTCTCTTGTTACTAAATAATTATTCAACTTTGGTTTTCTGTCCTTATCTATATAAGCACATTTCCATAATTTCATTTGTCTCTGGGCCTCAATTTTCTAGCAGACAATTCTCTTTCTTCCTTTGGGCTAGTGTCTTCTTCTTTGATTTTTTCCTCCTCCATCTTTTTTAATCATGGCATGGTCTCCTTATTTTGTACTTTGAGCTGTTTTTCTTCTCCTTCCAAGAAGGCTCTGTGTTGTTTGTAAAATGTGTCTGCTTCAAGTTTATTCTTAAGTCTGTTTATTTTCATGTCCCAAAATTAATATTCCTTCTGGAATCATCCATTTGAAATTTATTCCATTAATAAGTAATTTTCTTGTTTAAAATTGATAATTTCTTCTGGTCTATTTTTCTCAGAATCTGTTTATGGACTACCAACTCCTTTCCTTTATATTTAAATTGTTGGTCTCTTAGTATTCTCAATATTTCATCTCTTGTAGCTCTTTTAAGAAATATTATATGGATCTCCCTCGGTACTCTATTTTTTCTAGCGTTGCTTGACTTGACTCTAAAAATTTGATCAATTTCCCATTTCATTTGGTCTGTTTCTACTTCTCCTGCTGCAAGATACAGCAAGTATCTTGCTCATCATCTCCATCAAATGTTCATTTTTCTCCTTGAAGACATTTTGAAATTTTAGAAAAAAAGATGCTCTTTTCATCTCTGCAACTGCCATTTTCTCTTGCAGATCTATATTTACTTGGGTTAGCCTCTGATTTTCCTGTTGTAATTGGTTTAGCTTGTAGTCAACTCCTCAGATTTCTCTTCCATTTTTTATGCTTTATTGGTTATCTGCTATAGCTTGTTGAAGTTTTTCAAGTTTTGATCTACTTTGGTGAGGTCTTCTTTTATTTCTTTTTTCGAATCTATGATCACTTGTAGTACTGCTTGCATATCTTTTGACATTGTTCCTGCCTTTTCTTGTTGTAGGAATGTAGAAATAGAAGCTGAGTTGGGCACTGAATCAGGTTTTTTTGGTTCCTTTGCCCCCTTTGGCATATTCTATTCTTTTATGTAATATAATATTTTTATAGTTCACCAGCTGTTTAGTTGTCTTCCAATTATAATCCAAAGGTCAGAAAAACCAACAAGAGAAAAAACAAACAAGGGGAGTAGAGGTATCGAAAACCAAGCTCAAAAACAAAAAAAAAACAAATAAACATGAAAAAACAAGGATTCACCAGGTATTCCAAATTGACACTTTCTTTTCTCAAAAATACAAAACAAAAAAAAGTTCCAAATAAAAGGGGAACTCACAGGTTTATCAAAAATAGTGTCTGTTTCAATCACAGGTGAATAATAATAAAAAGAAAACAAGATTAAAAAGTATAGAAAACAGAAGCCTCCAAAAAATTCTTAATACAGTTCTTTCTGCTTTATCTATCAAAAAGGGTTCTTAGTCCCAAGCAGTTTCTGAGAATAAAGTTAAGTCACTGGACATTTGGCCAAGTCTCCTGCTTAACAAAACAACACCTGGAAAATTTTCAAAAACAGCTGATTATGTTAAGAGCTCAAAATGGAGGCTATCTACCAGAATAAAAGATAAAGGGGAAGCACTTTTACCAGCCCTTCCAGACAAAGAGACATTGCCCAAAATAGTTGCAAAATATTTTAAAAGTTATAAAAAAAGACCAGAAAATTTCTACTTTCTCTGCTCTTATAGCGGCAATAAAATTCATTATTCTTTCTTCTTCATAAAGTCCAAAGGAAAAAAGATTAAGCCACTTCTTTTTATTGGGGGGGGGCAATCCCTCCTCCCCTTCAAGTTTTCTGCTGGAAAGAAAACTGAAAAGTTTAAAAGTATCAGGGATACAAATCCACATTTCCATCAAAAAGAAACAAAGTCTCACTTGAATCCACAGTCTACTGTCAAAATTCACTTTCTCTTTTTGACTCCATATGCCGCTAACAGTGGCAAAACGGCAAGCCTGCCATCCGCCTTCTTTTGTTAGCTCATATGGCTGATTTGGGTTCTTCAAGCTGACTACCATCAGCTTCTGTCCCCCAAACATTCACTCCTCTGGTAGCCACCTCTTTGGGGTGGCAATTGGTCCCTTCGGGCCCACCAGCAGAAGAAAAATGGACCTAGGGGACAGGTGATGTCCCCTTAGGTCCGGCTGCTACAATGACCGGAATGCTCATGTATACAATACTTCTGATGAACAGTTCACTGAATGATCATTTTATTTGTTGTGAACTGCACTGAGTCTACGGAGATGGGGTGGTATAGAAATTTAAATAAATAAATAAATAAATAGATAGATAGATAGATAGATAGATAGATAGATAGATAGATAGATAGATAGATAGA
>JANHFP010005811.1:31283-41329 GCA_032468135.1 Calamaria suluensis | reverse complement strand
TGGAGAATTCTGGGAGTTGAAGTCCACAAGTCTTAAAGCTGCCAAGTTTGAAGACTTCTCAATAGAAATAAAACAAAAGAACGTAGTGAAGAAAAATAAAAAAAGAAATATATAAGGAAGAATTGTTCTCCTTTACAACAAATATAAACAATTTTATGGACATCTCCTCCTCCTAAAGTGCAAGAAATGATTTCGCCTTCCAATATCCCATTTCTTATCTATAAACAAGTGCATAAAATCTTGTCATTTCAGTCCTGAACTCAGCAAGTCTATTAAGGGTCCCCAGAAATATTTACTGGGAATATGTACAAATAAGAAGAGTATACAGACTTATCTCAGTCTGCTTCACCATAAATAATTCAATCTCTCATTATATTTTTGAGTAGATGACTTTGCTCCCAAACTAAGCAACAGATTGAAGGCACCCCTAGTATGTCTATGAACTGTAGGTCATGTTGAGGTAGGTAGGTAGAGATAGACAGACAGACAGACTAATACTCTGAAACTATTATCCTTGTTGAACCTCATTAAATATACTACTGCAATTTTAAATAATTTTAAAATTATTTTGAATTAAATAAATATTTCATTTTTCCTAGTGTGTCTCAAATCTCTGCAAGTCTTCAAAGTAATCTTCAGTATAAAAAGTACAATGGACATTTAGCTATATTTAAACACTATAAGCCTTTCTTTTACTTTGGATTCCTTGTAATTTTAAGATGTATGTTCTGACAAATGTTTTGACAAAATAGTTACAAAGAAGTCCAAACCAAGTAAAAGAAAGACTTGCAGTTCCACTGGAGAAGTACTACATATGCTAAACCTCAGTTTACTTACTTTGATAAAAGCAAATACAAGTCTAGATTTCAAATTCATATAACTCTGATTTTTAAAAGTCTTCAGAATAGAAAGCTTGCTTATATTAGAATTCCTGAGATAAAGACATTAACCCACAAATTTAGTTGCTGGAAGGGCTATAAAGATAAAGGTGGTTGGGAGATTATTCTGTGGGCTAAATTGCCAAATGTCCCTGTCAACAGTAAAAGTCAAAATAAATTTGGTTCACCAGAACTAAAATGCTTCTATTTCTCCATTGAGGGGCCTTAAGATTAAGCAAGCTAAGAGATAGGGCTTTTTTTCTTCCATCACAATCAAAGCAAGCAAGGACAGAAAAAAACCCTTTATCCTGTTTTATTAAAAGAAGAGACAGAAATACAACTTATTTATTTCAGATGTATTTGGAATGACTTAGGCATTAAATTGCTTAAATTGGTTGAATACACCAATTTATTGCTTTGTTTTCAACACTTTGCCCACATTAAACTGTACTATTAAATCTTAGAATCCTTCCACAGCTCTCATAAGGAAAATTGGAATCACCGTCCAAAGCATCCAATACTTTAATCAAAATGGCAAGTGCTATCTCTCTTGTAACATACATGCAACTTCATCAAACCCAGATGAAAAAGTCCAAATTTGTACATCACTATGATACTTTTTGTCATTTGCCCATTACAGACTACTGTGTTTGTTTTGCTTTGAAATGAATTTCACTTAACTGCTCCTTTGAGTGCAAACTCAGCTACTATGTAGCCCATGGAAGCCCCCTTTTCAGGTTTCAACATGCAGCTGTTTTAAGTAGATAATTTACCAAAGCTCCTCAAGCTCTTAAAGCAGCTGCACCTTTTTTCAATTTCACGTGGAATCCAGAGAAAAGTGGGGCTCCTTTAAGAATAGCAGAGAATGCTGTGCACATTCCAGCTGCAAAGCATTTCTTCAGAACCGTATTCAAGTACACAGCCCTACAGTATTAGATATAAAATAAAAAACACTGTGATGGAACAATCCCTTCCTGAAACTGAATGTTCTGGTATGTTATACAAAAACTGATCTGAAATTCAAAATGTCCTGCCTGACATAGAAAAATGACATTATTCAAAATATTACCGTAAGTTGTTTAATTAAAACATGCAATTCATTCACTCATATACTGTAATTTGTGCATATTTGACTGTCCACTTACTTTGAATTCTATGAACTATATGCCATTGTCCCCTCTAACTGTAGCAATATAGAAGATAGCTGGTGCCTAGCATTTAAACAGATCATGAATATTTTTTATAATTTACTTCAATTTGGATATAAAATGCACATTTCAGTGTAACACACCTAAAATTTATCTTCTTAGTAAAACTAAGAAATTGATTTCATGAGTATTATTCCAAGTCTTCATTTAACAATTACCTTTGTTTAACAACTTAGTTGACAACCAATTTGGACTTCTGACCATTGCAGTGTCCCATGGCTATGTGGTGATGATCCTGCAGGAATCCTGAAGGACTTCCCTGTAAAGTCAATGCAATGCGGAAGCTGGCAAGAAGTCAGAAGTTGCAGTCACATGATGTATTCACTTAGCAATGGGATTTCCACTGCTAAATGGAAAGATCACCTGATGTTGAGTTTTATGACTACATTGCTAATTGATGGAAATTCTAGTCCCAATTTCTGAAGTCAAGCAAATACTACCTGAATAGCACTTTATCTACTTTCATTATATTGTTTTCATTACTGAAATATCAGTAAGACTTTTAGGCTACCATCTCTTTTATTCTGAATACTGGACAAAAATAACAAAGGATCCTTCTTAATTTCTAATTCTGCATGAGGAAGCTGCATTAGTAGAGCATTGTGGTATAATAACAAACAGTATCTAATGAATGAGAAACTCAGTCCGATTGAAATGTAATTTGCAACCTGATGCATATTGGTTATTTTAAAAACTTGTGTTTGTCGAACCCAAATATCTGGATGGTACGTGCTGTCAATCACTGTGTTAATAATATATAAAGCGAGTATTTCTTATTTCATCATGGCCTGCTTGTCTTCTTATATTAGTGTATTCAATAGCTTACAATAATTAACACAGAAAATTAGGAATTCCTGTTTAATAGTGGTTGTACAATAGTGCATGGTAATAATAGGACTAAGCATAAGCTAAAATTGTTATCATAATGATCAGCACTTATATAATAATAAGGGTTCAGAGGGTGATATGGTCCAAATCAGATTTCTTTCATCTATGTCTTTATGTCTGAAGTATCTCAACTCATTTTTGGTTCACCTTTGTTTTTATTTCTGGGAAACCATTAAGTCAGTAACAACAGTGGAGACCCATAAGATGATTTTGGACCAATCAAATTCTTTCTGACTGACAACGCTTACAGAATTGTTACACAAATAAAACAAGGGAAAACCTTATCCAGAATGATAACAAGATATTAATCTAATTCATTCCAATTTAAAGTGGAATAAAAACATTTTCCATTCATACATATCAGTAAAATAAGAGTATTTATCCAATGACAAAATAGGACAATGTTCTCAACTACATGAATCATATTAACTAGTGTCTAACTACCATAAACTATCATAATTCTTTAGATAAGCTATGGATATTTTTTACATATCCTCCATAAAAAGGAGAAAACAGAAAGCAGAGTATGCAAATGGAACACATCAATTTCCTAAAGGAAGAATAAGCAGAAATATGACAAGAATAAGCAATGCAAGTCACCAAGCAGCCATCTTTATTTAATGAAAACAGTTCTACTGAATTTCTTATAAAGATTTCTGAAGCAAATTGAATATGGGTTTTTTGTTTTCCACAAAAGAGTATTTTAAGAATGGTTAGCCTTCTTTTTGGGCTACTTTAATTTACAAGGTTTTGCTTCTGCTATTATACCAAACTTTATTTTCACTCTGTCCCAGTCTAATGGTGATAATCATTCATAGGGATCTATCAGAGATGGGAGAAAATATTGCCCCCTTCATTTGCATATAGGGCCCAATGTCAGCATATACAATATGCAAAAATATTGTGACATCACTGCACAGGTGTCCTATTCTGTCACTGTGGCTAGCCATAGACGTTTTGAATAAATGGTCAAAAATTATTGAAACCATGCAAACCTGTTGGAAGTATCAGGCAAAGGAAGCAACAATAGCTACAGAAAATTAGGCCTCTTCTAATTACAACAACAATATCCTTTTAAGATCCTGACCGTTTGATGGAAGTTATTCAAATTCAGGAGAGGAAATTAGAGGCACCTCTTCCACGCAGTTGTTAGAATTGATTTGGAAGATTCCATAACCCTAAAATGCAGTTATTTATGGTACACAGGACAGTGGAGCAGACAGGACAAAACCTGTTTAAGGTACAGAGTGTTAATCCAATTTTAAGCCCATCACAAAATAAAGCAGGATCATGGATGACCGAGCCAATGAATAATTCTCTCATAGTAAGCTTAAACCAAGGAAGTGAAAATAATTCCAAAATTATTTCTGAACCTGTAAGGCAGTGCTGTCAAACTCCAAGGGGAAAAAATACCCCTGCTCTAAGGCTAATATTTTTTTTTAAAAAAAAATTGAATGTATATATGCTTTATTTATTTATAATATTGTTGTCTACTATATCATAATAATTTATGTAATGTTTAGGAATTAATTATGTAAATTTCATCAAGTAATTCCATTATTCCCAGTGTTAAGTTTCTTTAATACTCTATTACGCATCTGAAATTTGCCTGCTTGATAAGGAAACAAAGCATTTCTTTTAAAAAATGATTTATTTTGAGCTTCCACAGAAAATGAATGACAACAAACTCAACATTAGTTTTTTTTATTTTAACATTTAGATATCACTAATACTACTACCAAAACAAACAAGCAATAAAATATCAAATCATGGATATTTCCCAATATGCATAATATTTCTTACAGTTAAATTTATTCAGAACAAAAATGAAAACTTTTTATCCAGATTTAGGGAGGGGGAGGGGGAGGAGGACAAAACTGTAACATTACACAACTTTTTTTTGAAAAGTATTAGAGAACTATGAAAAATATAAATATATAAATGAAATATAATGTTATGAAAGGGTCCCATCTATTAATCTACCACAGTATCCTAAGGTTAATTTGAAACATAGGCCTACGCCCATTTACTGATTAATATGAACTATATGTAATGGATGTTATCATATTATGCACCTTACAACTTGTTCTTAACCACTGATTGATGTAGATATGGATTTGCACTACAGAAAAAGACCCCACACAATTTCTAATCATGTAAGAAAAACAAATAGTGGCAACAGTTCCATATCATATTAGGTTTAATTTGAAAGTTTGCACCAATCTCCATTGTCTTGTCTAGCCATTAGAAATATATCATACAAATTCAGGCAATGGGTTCAAGAAAGGTGTTGCCAGCACATAAAATATTAATAAACAGGGAACATATGGTTCCCAGTCATCTCTCACTACATCCAATTCCAATCCTTGACAAACAAATGTATCTGTTCTACTTTGCTAGTATTCTTTTTAAATCTAAAATCCATTCTTTTCATAATAATATATTTCCTTTGCACTATTAGTATACCTTTCAATTCTATGACGTTGTTGGAAACTTGACTAAAATATTTATTGCTAAAGAGTGGACATTTAGATATTTTTCCTACCAATGCCTACCACAATCTTATCTTTAACCGTTCCCCCTTTATTAAAAAATATATATTTTCTGCAGTTTTCCTCAAACACAAATTCTTTCCACAAACTCAAAAGTACTGATATTATAAATCATTTTTCTTGTAATATTTTCTCTATATTGAAAATGTCCAAGAATACCTAAGAATATTTTATCCAGTCTTATCTTCAATGTCCATGGGGTATGAGTTTCAGTTAAGTTCCTAAATAATATATTTCACAAAATATTTCTATGAACTTCATTCATTTAAAATAAAAATAAAAACTCATGGAAATATTTGGCAAATAAAGAAAAAAGAGCAATCATGTTAAAGAATCATCATACGTGTTTTGAAACAAAGCCTCAAACTTTCTATTGCATAAAAGTATATACATAATGCAAAAAATTTAAGCTATTTCTAATTTATAACAATCCAGACCAACTGTTAAAACTTTTTTCCAAGCCCAGGTTTATGAAACTGAATTCATTACTAAATTCTAACATTGTTACAGTGTTTGAAAAGTCTTAACCAGATTTAATGGATATCCAAACAAGAGGAAATTGGATTCTCCAACCATGACATGCCACTGACATTAAGCTATACATAAAAGCAATATAACTTTGTCTGCCGATAATTCATATTCTGTTTTAATTTAAAAACAATCTTGGGAAGAACACATACAAAGAGAATGGGGCATTTAAATAAGAGACTGGAGAGATATGAACCCAAAGGAAAAATCTCCAAATGGTTAATATTAAATCTTTTAAGTACCTTAAATGCATGAGGAAATAATCAAAATTACAAAAAAATTAACAAAAGAAAAAGATAAATACTATAGCAGCCAGAGAAAGTCCTCCCCACCGTTGAGGCACTGAATGGTCTATCCAGTTCATATTCTCAGAATAGTTTTGCTCCATAACCATGATTAAGGCTCAATTGTACCTAATCACCTAGCCACACAATATTTAAAACAGACACTATCCAGTTCCAAAAGGTAGCCCAGTCAGTAATACATATACAACCAGAAATACTCTTTTATTGAGATCACTGCAAACTTTACCTTTTCTAAAAATTATGTTCCAACCAGAAATGCCATTAAGAGCCAGGGATATGTACCATGTCTCTGAAATGTATTCCTTTCCTCTTTTGCACTAAGATGAACATTTTACATTGACCAAAGAACTAGAGTTAATCCTGCATGTCTCACCCTGGCACAAATTCAAGGAAACCCTAGGAAACTTCCAACCTTTCCTGAAAGCACATACATAACTCAAATGCACATGACCTGCTATCAAATAAATAAATACTACTTAATCTAACCCTGCCTCAAACAAACACATTCCCTTTAGACAGGATACATCGGATAAACACTCAAATATATAAGTCTTCAACTCAGACAGATGCCTATAGCTTCTATTAACTAATATCTGCTTCACAAGATACAATCCTGCAAAAAGATCCTTTTATAGACTGCCCTTGCAGCCCATGCCAATTCCATGCACATCACGCATTCATTTAATGAGCCATGACAACTCTATTATCAGTTTCCAAAATCTGCACCACCCATGCATTTTCTGTCTGGGATAACTAAACTCTTATTCCAGAAAGCTCAGACCTCCTGCAATTTTCATCCTCTCACCCTCACCATAGTGCCCAACCCTATTGGAAGATGCATCTAATTTCCTTTTTACTCACATAATGGTGCAAAGCTTTATCTCCAGCTGGTCATAAACTCAGCAAAGGGAAGTTGAGACCACCACATTTTACCATCAATGCACAATTTTATTTACGGTATAAAAAAATCCATCAACATTCACTATGGCTTGCAAGCCTTCAATCTCAGCAAAGGTAAAAAAAAAAAACCTGATTTGTAGACAACCCCAACTTTGAAAATGCTAAACTCTCAATAAGGATATATTTGCAAAATTTGCAAATAGAAATACAGTAGCAGGTCCAGTAGCGGATCCATGCCTGCACTCCTGCATCTGAGAGACAGAAGTTCAGATTGAGTAGCCTATGGTCTACTTCCCAGCCTCTGTTGGCTGAGGGAAGTGATAAGATTTAACCCAAAGTAACCCAGGTTACTCCGGTGGATATTCTCGCTAGTTGCTGCAGTAGCAGCAGAAAACAGCAGGAGCCAGACTGGGGAGGAGGGGAGCGGAGGCGGGGGCTGATTAAATTCTTCCCGGGAAGAGATTAGTGGATCGAGCTGAGGGGCGAGGTAACAGTTTAGCGCTCTTCTCTTCACAGGGCCTGAGTCCTGAAGGGGGCGTTATAAACACGTTTGACCCACTGCAACTTTGGGGGCTGTATATTACTTTTGTAAGTCATTCGGGACTCATTTCCTGACACCCCCCTCCGGTTGGATGGTGCACCGCTATTTGGCACACGGCACATCCGATCCTTGCCCGGCGCTTCCAGGCCGCCAATGCGACTTTGAATCCCTCGTTATTCAACGGTAGACTCAAAGGGAAAGCGATTCAAATTCCGTTTTTCTTCAGCGGAATGGACCGAGGAAGACAGCAAAGGAATCGGAAATAGTAAACGGGACAGCCTGTGCCATGTACACCGGGGTTCGACCTTCCAAGGTTGAATGACTAGGAACAACGCGCAGCAGCTGGCGTAGTGAATCCCAGGCAAGAGCGCGTGCGGAGCGCTGAGCGGACAGTCAGAAAAGCAAAGCCACGGGTGGCCCCTGCCACGCCTATTGGTGAATGCAATCCGCACCCTATTCTCAGACTCGAGCGGGGGGGGGACAAACCCCGAAAACAAGGCCAACTTTCTTAGTCACGTAACTTCCACCATCCTATCTAGACTACGAAATCATCAAGTCCGCGCGTGTTAAGTTTCCTGCCTGCCCGCAGGAAAGGCGCACTATTTCCATAATCTCCAAGGGGAAGATGTGGGTGGTAGGCAGCGGTGATTCCTTTCCCACGCTCCTCTCTCCTGGGAAGAGATGGCGCTTAAGACTGTCCGGTTTCTAGTCTTCAAGTAAAAAAAGCCCCTTGTTCGCAATCTCCATTTCTTTCACCTGCCTCACTTGGCCTTTCCTTATAATAATTACTCGGATAGTCCCTTTCTTTGCAACCGGCGTATCCCCCCAGCCACTTTTAGCGGTTTTATTCCTCTCCGTCACGCGTGGAAGGCCCACTTGCCGTACCCCACAAGAGCGGGTTAGAGAATAACTTGGTTCTAACTTATCGCCCTCCCTTTTTTTTTTCTCCCCAACCTCTTCTCTGGCTTTGACCCATCGCTCAAATATCAGTTGACGCCGAAGCAGCCACCTGCTCTGCTCAACCCTAGAAAAGAAGAACGGGTCTCTAGTGCAAGAAGCCAAGAAAGCAGAAGCTCCGCCGCTGCCAAGCTAAACCCGGCTCTGCAATGTGAAACCCTCTATTCCTGTTCGATGCACCCCGAGTTGTCGTCTTCCTGAATTGCAGGGTTGGGGTGTGTGTGCTTCTGATCTTTCCCAGAGGCTGCTTCTGTTCAAGCTGCAGTTGCAGAGCCTGGTCCTTTCCCCTTCTCCAGAACCCGCGCCAATGCCCTCCTGAACCGCAGGCCCACCAAGCCTACAAGGCGTTTCAGAGAGCAGTCGCCCTTCCCCAGTTCTAGTTCTCCCCGTCCGATCGCCGACGTCCCTCAACCCGCCACCGCCCTTCGCCAGGAACAAAGAGCCCCCGAGCCCAGCTCCTCTTTCTCTCTTTTTTCCCCTCTCTCTCTCGCCCTCCTTTTACCTGCTGCAGGGCCGCCAATACGAGCCAAAGCAGCGGCGGCCAGATCCGAGGCGGCGTTCCCGCTTTCCGGCACATGGAGGCGAAGGCAGGCGAGGAGAAGAAATGCACAAAACGCGAGAGGGAGGCTCAAACGGGGCGAAAAGTCCGCGGGGTCGGGGAGGGAGGCTCGACCGTCTCGGGCCAAGGTGAGAAGAGAGAAAGGCAGGAGGGATCCGGCGGAGGATCGGCAGGGCCGGTCTCGAGGGAAAAGGGCGACTGGGCTCTAGGTTAGCGGCACCTCTCGGCTCCTTATCCTTTCCTTCTCGCGTCCTGGGTACCGGCGACAGTCCGCGCGCCCGAAAGGCAGCGGGCTACTCAAGTCTAAAATCCGGGGCGGGAGGGGGGGAATAGCGGCTCCTTCTTGGAATATAGCCCCGCTTCCTGTTTCTCAGGCTGCCTTCGCCGGCGACTTGAAGCAGTCGGTCTCCTTCTTAGTACGTCCCCAACTGTGCCTTGGCACCGCCGCTCCGATGCCGGCTAAGCTGTTTTCCGCATGCTCCGTCCCGGCTCCCTTTTTTTTTTTTACTTGCCTCCTTCACTTTTCCTAAACCTCCCCCTGAGCAGCGGTAACAGCCGCCGCCGCCTCCGCTCGCTCCCAAGGATAACAATACCGGAGCAGCTTTCGCCTAGCTCGCGCTGCGTGCTTCTGGCTGCCCGTGTGCGCGCCCGCGTGTGTGCGTGCGTGTGCGCTTTTCCTTGTGCGAGGCTGCCGCTGGCGGCTTCGCCTCCTCTGTTCTCCACATCGCCA
>JANHFP010005809.1:65388-80161 GCA_032468135.1 Calamaria suluensis | reverse complement strand
CTCTATTGCATCATTGTTGGAGATCCACACAGGCTTGTTTCACGTGGGAATCCGTCAATCATGTTGTGAGTACAACAGTTACCACTTTTATCATTTCGTTAAACACCATATCCGTCCTTCCCTTATGAGGATTTGTAGATATCTAGAGCTCAGTACAAAATCCCAGTTTTATGAGAAATGATTTTAAATAGAATCCCAATTAGGATACAAACCAGCATTTTTTTCAGGGAAGATAAAAATGGATTTTCACTGCACAGGCTTTTTCAAAAGGTTATATAGATGTTTTGCTACTGAACAGAATAAAGATAGAATATTTTGGCTAAATCCAATAGTAATAATGAAGTTCTCATTGGAAAATTTGCTGCTTTGCAATAAGCGTTCCACTGCCATTTTCAAATGGAAATGATTTTATCAAATCTTACATGCATTATTCACTAGTAAGTACATACTAAATTTCACAATGGCTTATCTATTTAATCAGTGATATCATGAAAGTAAACAAACTCCACATGAAGCATATGTCATCAGGTCATGACCCTAACTGGACATAGTGTAAATACTCCCTCATATGATGCTGGAGTCACAAGATCTGGACTTCTACCATTTTTCCTCAAAAATAAGACCCTGTCTTATATTTTTTTTCAACGCTGAAATAAGCACTTGGACATTGCCATGCGCTCAAAAGCCTGATTGGGCTTATTATCAAGGAATGCCTTATTTTTGGGAAAACAGGGTACTGAACATGTGATTAACCTGATCCCATCAAAAAAAGATGACAATCCATTTTGATTTTTTGACATTTGTGGTACGTGTGGATGTGATAAAGACATAAATATCACACCTGTCACAGAATACACTATTATTACAAGATTTTTTTTCCTTCCTCTACCAACTCTGTGGCTTTCAAGACAGAACTTAAGAGCAACAAATAAATTTGCTTTTACTGCATCTTGTCTTCTCCACACTGACTACAAACATGCACAACAGAAATATTGTTTATCATGTCTAAATCAGTGGTAGTAAGCTGTGTGAAAAGTTCTCAGAAGTACCGTTCACCAGAGAAGTCTTTGACATTTTTGATCCATTTTTGTGAAGTCACCTGGTTACCCAAGTATGGGAGGGAGCAACTTGCTTCCTTTTGTATATAATTTATATATATATATATATATATCTTGTAACATATATCTATTTTGCTTGTTGGGGCCTGCCTTTGACAAAAAAGAGAAAACCCTCCATCTCTTCTTAATTATAAAACAAATTCTTTATAGTTATACCTAGATGCTCTTCAAAATTGATGTGTGTGAGTGTGTGTGTCTGTGTGTCAAATCAAATTTTCTATCTGTGGAAATACCTGGCTCTAGTAGCAATTTCTTGCTTAGTAAATGATCTGTTACCTAACAAATACAGCAGGCAACCTGCAAAACACAGAAATTCTCTCTCCACATTGAAATCAACCTTATGGCATCTCAAAGACCTTGCTGAATATTATAGTGCTTAATTTCCTAAGGCCCACACACTCATTTTTCTTCAGTGACCACAAGTTGTAAATTGCCACTCCATAATACTTCAACATTACTTTCAGTGTTGTTCAGGAACCCATTGGCATTTAACTCATCAAGATTTCTCCTAACACAAAAGAGGGGCTGATTTAACCCCTTTGCATTCAACTGCAGCTGGACAAAATCGCTGGGGTATTACCTCCCTAGAAAGATTGTTCAAAAGATTCTGTATTATGGCATTATGAATAACATCTATAGCATGTGTGAATTACTGAATGAATATGATATACAGTTCTGTAATGTGTGGAATATTTCATTCAAGGGTGGGTTCTACTTACCTTTATTACTGGTTCTGTAGTCTGATGATTGCCATATGTGCTCCCCGTGCATGCACAGTAGAGTATGCATGGTGTGTGCACCTGTCATATGTGCGCTGTGTGCATGCACAGTAGAGCACAGATGGCAGTGGGTGTGCCATACATGCACTCTGCACATGCTCAGAATGATTTAGGAGCGGCCAGCCACAGCAATCAGGCAATTCAGCTGGCGAAAAATGACAAAACAAAGGTCAAAAATTTGCCAGGCTGGTTGGGAGGGCCCAGGTCCCAGTCACAGAGGACCAGTTCAGTGACATCACATCATCTCCGCTACCTGATTGCGTGAACCAGTCTGAACCAGGAGCAACCCACCTCTGATTCCATTGCATTTTAATATTGAAGAGGTCTCTTCCATGTTTGAATCTTCTCCAGATACGGATTCTGTGTATTTATTCAGTCTGGGTTCTCTGACAGCTGCAACTCCTCTGTTCATTGGACTTGTGACTCTACAGTATCCCCTTCCTTCTGCACTGGTAACAACATGTGGAATGTCTTTAGGAAACCATTTTTCGACAAAAGAAGAAAAATCATAAACACTGTTTTTCATCTAACGGTCACTGTGTTTCAAAAATTAGCCATAAAATTGTCTGCTAGTAAAATCCACTCTGAAAAGGGTTTTCTAAGCTGACAAATGATGCAGTCGGAAACCCACATACAGAAGCAGTCATTTAGATGCCCTATTTTATACATGTTATTCATATCACAAATCACATCAGAGACAACTGAATTTTTAATATCTTTTTTTTTGGGGGGGGAGCAAACAGGCTCCTACATGGGGAAGGGGTAAAGACATTATATCCAATTTAGATCACAATCTGATGACATATGGACCATGATTTGTTTACTTTGATGATGTCATTGATTGAATAAACATATAAGTCACTGGCAAATTTAGTATATGTATGTTAATACTACTTTCTTTGGATAAAAAGGAAAAGATATGGATAGATGGAGAAAATGCTAGCTGGATTGATTTTTTTTTTTTTTTTGCAAATTAGGAACCAGACAATGGGGAGGGGTTGAGAGAGATGAAATAGATATTCAATATTTCTCTTCCTTTACACTAGATGGCATACCTTCTCAATCATTGAGAGAAAAAAATCTATTTCAAGTTTGATTAGAAAATAATTGTTTTTCCTCATTTTGTTCTTCGCATGAGAGTGAGGTCAAAACCATTGATTATACCTGCATGCAACCTTCAGTGGTCTATATTGCATTATAGAGATCCCCAAAGCAGGAATCAGGCAAATCTTTTAGAAAAGGGTATATATCAGCTTAACCAAGAGCACTATTACAGAATGATATTGGACAAATCTCAATGCAGCTCTGGACCTCTGTCTGCAAACCCTTTTCCCCATTTCTTTGCTCTTTAATGGTGATAAAGAGAGACAGTTTTTCTACTGATTAAAGCATCAAATTAGAAAACGGAGGACCTGAGTTCTAGTTCACAAAGCTAGCTAGCTACTCTCAGCTTAGGGAGAAGGCAAAGTAACCCTTCCCTAAAAACTTTGCCAAGAAAACTGTAAGGACTAGACATCAGAAGGTAAACTGATTCAAAGCATACATCTCCAAAAGTGGTGATTAAGATTTGCAACCCAGATCTCAAATGGAAAAAAAGAAAAAGAAAATGTTATTATTCTGTTGGCAGTAGTGCAACTGTCAACCACATCGAGTCTTCGGAGATGGGGCGGTATATAAATTGAAATAATAAAATAAATATAGGAAGTGAGGTTGTGGGTGGTGAGTTTTTTTCATGGGCTAGAAATGTAGCCTTATCTACCTCTCAATACCCAGGCTTCAGTTGGCTTAACATTCAGTTTGCAGGTCCTTTAAAGAAGAAAAATACCTTGAAGGCCTCACAGGTTCAGATCATAGTAACAAAGTCAATATTTTTTTTTGCATAGCACCCTGTAGATTATACATTAAAATCCAGGATTGCTTTGGGGTCTTCTGAGTGTTTGAAGAACATTGCAACTGTTTTTGGATGCATCCTAGACAGATGAAGAAAGCTAGGATGAAATTGGCAAATGTTTGGCTGTTTTCCATTTTTATTCCAATTGTGGAGCAGTGGCATGAAAAGCTGAAGACTATTTGCCTTTTCTTTCTTTGTAGCTACCAATTTATGGATGGAATGCCATCAATATTACTTTTTTTCCCTTTTTTGTAGAGTGTGTATAACATGTCATTACTCCAAAAATTTCTCACCCTCTATTGTCCCACACAAAAAGTCTTCATTTTGTTATTGACAGTTGTCAAGCCATTTGTTTATCTCATGTACATTTGTGTATGTTTTTATATATGTATTGTTTGGGCATTCTTTATAATGTTAATCTCTCACTGAAACAATATTGTTTTATTTAGGTTCCTAGTATGATTTGATTGCTTATTTCGTATCCTATAACTATCACTAAGTGTTTTATCTTTTGATTCTTGATGGATGTGGGTTTTTTAGAAGTCTAGTTCTATTCTATTCTATTCTATTCTATTCTATTCTATTCTATTCTATTCTATTCTATTCTATTCTGAAAAGCATGATCCCCAAAAGTCTAGCATGCCACAAAGGTAAAGATAAAACATTCACTGTAGATTTTTACTCCTCTAGTTGTTCCCCTATAGGGGGAAGTACTCATCTTTGTTTCAAGGGTCACTGAGCCAGCTCTTTCCAAATATGTTTCCATGGTCATGCAGTTAGCATAATATCATAGGGGTGTCGTTACCTTCCCATCAATGGCTCAGCAGTTAAGATGCAAGACTTGAGCATTGTGTAATGGGGTGAGCTCACATCTTCCCCTAGCGCCTACCAACCTATCAGTTCGAAAGCAGGCCCCAATATTTTTCTTACCTTAAAATGTTTTCCTTACTCCTAAAGTATCACAATAGTTTTAACCCTTGAAAGGTGTAAAGAATCCAAGTTCAATCCAAGTTCCATTTTTATTTATACAGTATTATGCATTGTTATTCATTTCACTTATATGCTGCACATCTTGCCTTGTTCCTAGTTACAGAACCTACAGTATGTGGATGTCCATCCAGTTTTTCAAGCATTGTATTAGTGATTTCTTCAAATACATATTTGTGACTTCTCAGTCAACCCCTTAGGCTTGGAGTCCTCCATCCAAATACTAAGTATGATAGCATAATATCCTAGGGTGTTGTTACCTTCCCATCAATGTCTCAGCAGTTAAGATGCGAGACCTGAGCATTGTGTAATGCTCCCCTAACAGCATGAACCTAACCATGATAGGTTCATGTTGTTTAAAAGCTAAGTAGTCCCACCTAGCTGGGTGACCAGGAGAAAATGGGTTTGAAATGCCTATGTGAAAACAACTTGATGTTAACTTTGTTGAATAATTTAGTTCTATGTTCATTTATTTTCAGCAGCATCTACTAAGATCTGTCTAAGAAAAACCCAAGTGGGGACAAAGATAACCACCTAGCTGCATCTGTATGCAAATTATCTAGGTTCAAAAGGCTTATTGCCAGATTGGACCACTGTGGGAAAGCTACCATGTCCCTTAGACAGGTTACTGGAAATGGAGGGAGGCAGGAAGGAGGTAAAATGACCCTCTCTTGTTCTTTTCAATTGACTTCACTGTTTTAGCTAAAAAAAGACTACCTCCCTTTGCCCTAGATGTCTACATTAGTTATCTAGAAAAGGAAGAAATAGCCGTAGGAAAAGAGAGCGGATGGGAGGATAATATTATCTCATGGAATCTTGTTTTATTCAGAATTAGAAAATTTGTGCCTTGTGTTGCTACTTTTAGATTCTTAGGATTGACTTTCAAACTCTTGCAAAAACCTCTGGTGTCCAGGGACAGGGAAAAGTTAAGTGTCAATAATGCAGAACTCAGTGCAACTTTTTTCCAAATATTTCATCCCAACCATCACCTTAATTCCATTGATCTGGTTTTTTTTTTTTTTTTTGGGGGGGGGATGAATTAGTTTTTGACAAATATTTTGCTTCATTAGAAGCATCCTGAAGTTAAGTGTCATTTTAAAGTTTTCCATCCCCTTTTTAAGTTATAAGGCTTTCTTTTTTGTACAATCCCCCCAATATACTGTATTTATGAAAAAGTGTCCTTGTCATGTTCAGCTGATCCCATTTGATCTGTGCGATTCCTGAATAAACTTCTGAAGTACAAAGTATCTACAGCTAAGCATATCACAAATGGCATGGTAATATTATGCACTTGTACAACTAATCCAAATAACTACAAGCCTTTATAGAAAGATAGGACAACACAACCCATGAGTTGAATCCTGTTGGGGGGAAATATGCTTTAAGCATTATGACATGAAGGCAATGACTAGCTATAATGCATGCTTGTCATTTCTGTGGGATTAGCAGGCTCACTTGCAAATCTCAGCTTAATGTATAAGATTCATGAAAAATACCCCTAAGGCTCAAGTTATTGCTGAAATTTGTGCTCTTTTTTTTCTTATAGTGTTAATGCTGCAAAAATCATTTTCATTTTGCTTATTTTTATTATTTTTTTTGCACATAGCCAAAAGAAAGTTTGAAACTATCATAATTCTTTAATGCATATCCATTGGGTTTGCTTTAACTCTCTATTTGGCTTGGGGGGAAAGTCTGCACAGAATAACAGCACGGTATAAAGTCAGTATATTGAATACACTGCCTTCATTTTACAGTATGTTCTGTTCTGCATTTCAATATTGAATCAACTTGTTCTCAAGGCACTGGTTTGAAGAGCTGCACCTCATTCTGAGGAATCTTATTCTATGGTAGTTACCAAAGCAAAAATGTTGAATATTTTTTGAGAGTCAAGGTACATTTGTAGAAAGACCTTGACCTTAAGATGCTTAATTTTATGTTGACATTGTAGGAGAGTCATGGTTTACCCCTTCTATTTCCACCTTCCTCTTCCATTGTTTTTCTTTCCTTATCACCAAACATGAATTGTGTGGAATTTTGCCTGAACTTTCTGAAACCAAACCATTATTTGTTTTCCTCAAAATTTGTGTAGCTATTCTTCCTTATGAAGAATAGCTGATGCATAGTCAACTATCACTGTCTCTCAGAGATAAAGGAAAGAATTCCAGAATGGCAGTTTTGCTCAGCCTTATAAAATATTTTGGCCACCTCTCTTCATAGGAGGATGCATATTTGAGGAAATTCAACTCTCTCACCAATTAGAGCTTCAGAGCAAATTTGCCTGTTCCAGTGTCAACAGAAATTTGAACTATGGCTCTTGAAATGAGATTTAATAATGTTTACTAGCATCTGCTTTGGCTTTTAATTTAAAAAGAGATTAATTAAGACCAACTTAAAATGTCAGTTAAGTGAGTATATTAAAAATCAAATTGGCATGGAAAGTTCTAGGCTATTATGGATTTTTCTAAAAGAAAACCATTCTATATGAATGTTGTTTATAAATGGCATTTTTATCTCAGTCCCCATCTTCAGTTTTTAGTTCCTTTATTGACACACCTGCAAGAGTAAATAAAAATAACATTGCAATGTTTTGCATAGCTTCTGGATGGATAAACCTTACTGAATACTAAAGAATTCACAGATAAAAAGACAGGCAAAGGATTGTTGGCTAATCTATATAAGGAACCAGCTCTCTTGCATATTTTCAAATGTGGAATATTTTTGTCTTGACATGGAACATGTGATAAAACTTTAGTTTCAAATGTTAAAGAATTATTAGCATTCTGGTCTCCTTTTTGGTCTCCTATATTACTATGAATATATACAGTGGTGAAATCCGGTTTTGTGGGCTTGGTGGGTGTAGTGTGGCTTGGTGGGCATAACCTGGTGGGCATGACAGGGGAAGGATACTGCAAATTCTCCATTCCCACCCCACTCCAGAGGAAGGATATTGCAAAATCTTTATTCCCACCCAATTCTGGGGGCAGCCAGAGGTGGTATTTGCCAGTTCTCCAAACTACTCAAAATTTCCACTGCCAGTTCTCCAGAACCTGTTAGAACCTGCTGGATTTCACCCTATTGCAGCACGATTATGAAGCAATGTAGGAGTATCTGTATTTGTTCACATATAGAGAACCATACATCCATACATATCAACTGATAATTAAAGAAAAAGAAGGCCTTCAAAAAAAATAATACTAATGCTAATAATACAATGTTTGGTTGGTCCCACTGAAGTTCTCACTGCTATTACATCAAGATAGTCATAGTAATAGCAACAACAAAACACTTCAGATTTTAGAATTTAAAGGATTTTTTGATTGTGTCATTGTGGTTTTTTTTGATAGCAGGAACAAGAAAAATGGGGAAAACACCCCTTCTCTCTCTCTCTCTCTCTCTCTCTCCCTCCCTCCCTTCCATTCTCTCTCTCTGAAAAACAAATCAGTAAAGTAGGACTTTTGCTTCTTTAAATTATGTTTCTATCTTTTATCATATTTTACAGTTAAATTTGTCTTGGAATTTTTGCCAACTTTTATTATTATTATTTATTTGATTTATATACCGCCCCTCTCCTCGCGGACTCGGGGTGGTGTACAGCCAAAATCATTAAAATACAAGATATATACAAATAAGTTAATTAAAATAGAATTAAATCAATGTTAATGGCTATAAAACTATTAAAAATAATTAAAATATTTAAAATTTAAAATTCTTATAAACTCCCAATAATTAATATTTAAAAATTAGATTAAAATATTAAAATTACCCCACGCCGGCAAGTCGAAAAAGATGTGTTTTTAGCTCCCGGCGAAAAGTTGGCAAATCCGGGAGCCTTCGCAACGCTCTAGAGTCGGAAATGACTAGCACCTAGGTGCGAGGGAAACCTTTACCTTTACATGTGATCACAATTTGCAAACTTTCCAGCTGGCTTCCAATAAGCAAATTAATGGGGCAAGACTAATTCACTTAATGACCACACGGTTCACTTAACAACCACAGAAATCCACCCAACGACTATGTCATAAAACTGGGTACAATTCACTCAACAACTGCCTTGCTTAGCAACTGAAATTCTGGTCCTGATTGTGGTTAAGTTGAGGACTACCACAATTGGAAGTAGAAATGTGTGCCTCTGTGGCTTCCAAACAAGTTTAGGGAAGCCAACCTTATTTAAGCTTGTAAGAAAAGTTCAGAACGGGAAGCTATGATTAACCAGTTTAATTATACTTAACTAAGATGTTTATTTGGAAAAGAAAAACAAAAGAAAAGTAAAATAGATTTGTTCACATATAAATTCATGGTCTGAGATAATTGGCCAAATGTAGCCTATATTTAAGATAACAACATCCAATTGTTCAAATGGAAGCGGCAGGATCTGACAAAATGAAATCAGTGGTAGCAATGAGAAGGTGAGCTAGTAATTCTTCTTTTGCACATTTTTAGGTAGAAGCAAATAAACATACATTATTATCATAAACCCTAGTCCAGAGATGGCTAACCATTTTGCCATCGCATGCCAAAAGCGGGGAGAGCATGGGGTGTGTGTGTGTGTTTGTGCATGTGTGTGCCCACACCCATAATTCAAGGTGTCCCATCCCCCACGCATGGGTGTGTGACCCCCCCCCATGCTCTCCCTGCTTTTGGCATGCAATGGCATGGTGGGCCTGGTAGCCCCGTTTTTTGCTCTCCCCAGGCTCCAGAGCCTTTGTAGGAGCCTGGGGAGGGCAAAAACAACCTTCCCCACCCCCAGGAAGGGCTCCAGAGGTCAGATACAGCCTGTTTCCTGACACCCGGTGGGCACTGAAGACCTGAAAATCATCTGGTTGGTGCATGCTGGAGTTGAAATAGGGCAACACTTGCCTGCCCACTGATATGGTTCCATGTGCCACTTGAGGCACACGTGCCAAAGGTTCGCTATCACAGCCCTAGGCTGATAGGTACACATGGAAAAGTAATAAAAGGAAAATATGAGTCTTATTAACATGTATCCACACATAGTGACGTAGTCCTAGTATGAATCAAACAAAATAAAACCATATTATGGCATGGGTTTTATCAGATCAATTTTAATTAAAACATGGTATGTATCTAGTTCAGATAAGGTGATACTTTATGAAGACAGTGTATAGTTACTATCGTTATTTGTGTACAAATTTGTCTATCAGGTGAAAATGTCTTATCAGATTGCACTTATATCTTTCCTATGGATAGTTGGAGTATAATAAATACGCTGTCAATTTTGCTCCTTGGATTTCTTCCTTTTTTGATTGGATGACGTTGTTTTTGTTCATGCAGGTTGCGGGATAACGTGTGTTTTTGTACGAATTAATATAAATTTAACAGACTGTTACTCTGGAAATATAAAACACGTCTATTAAATATGAACCACTTTCCCCTTTCAGGGAAAGCAAATAAATTTCTTGATAGATAAAAATTGAAGTAGAAAGAAACTAGACCAACTAAAGGATTTTTAAAAATTGAAATAATCAGATGGCATTATTTTGAAATGAATTGAATGAATTTTGTTAACTTAAAAAGGGACTTTCCAGGATCATAAGGTTTTATCATTTGGAATTATATAACTATAACTAATTCTGGAAGTTGAAGTCCACAAGTTTTAAAGCTGTTGTGCAGCATATCTTGGCACATTTTTTTCATTCTACATTTTGGGGGATGGTACCTTTCTCTTATACACTGTAATTCACTAGTAAGGAACTTCATGAAAGTTGACTCACCTCTGTCTGCTGGTATAAACACTGCTAATTTTCTTTGTGTTATTATCCAAGCTTTTTAAGATAATTGTCACTGTTCCCATACTATAGAAGCATTGAGGATCCATCCTTCCTTATTCTTCAAATGGGCATTGTAGTTATTTACCCAGTTGTTTTCTTTCCTCCAATATCCTGTATCCCATTTGAGACAGTATCTTACTTTAGTTAGCATTTTTCACATTCCATCAACAGTAACCGAGAAAGAGTTCTATTCTCTTTATGTTTGTTTTGGATGGAACTGAGTGCATCCCGCATCATTCCGAAGAGATGGTGTCTATTTTAGGCCTTTCAAAGTTCACTGAAGGAATTGAAGACATCTTCATAATGATTGTCCAAATGTATAGTGTCTAAGAATGGACGGAATGTGAGAATGACCTTGGAAGATACAGAGAATGATCATGTAAAAGAAGGAAGAGAATTTGTAACACAACAGGCAGAGAAAGAAACATAAAAAAGGATTTGCCTAATTTATCTGGTTGTTAAAAAGAGATAGCAAGAGATTTGTAATTTTATACTTCCAAGATTCTTTTAATATAAGTTTACAATAAGGTGAAGTTAGGTCATGTTTCCTCTCTGGGCTGTTTGGGAGGCTACAATAGAATCCTATGAGCTGACCAAAGAATAGTCTCCCTTTCATACGTATTCATTATACAAGAGTGACAACTGCATTCATATCTGCCTTTGTAGAATCTCTTCTAAAGTTCTAAAATCAGACAAGTGCTGTACAGATTTGAAAAACTGTATTATGGAGCATTTCACCTATAGAGAGTATTTCTGCAGAGGAATTATTGAGTTTGCCATCTGCACCTCTATAACTGTCTGGTTGGGTTCTGCAACCCAACAAGACAGACACAGAAATTCAGAGGATAATTAGAACTGCAGAAAAAACTATTGCTAGCAACCTGTCTTCCATTGAGGACCTGTATACCAAAATAAATTCCTTGTGTGTCCAATCACACTTGGCCAATAAATAATTCTATTCTATTTCTATTCTATTCTATTTTCTATTTTATTTCTATTTTATTATTTTGTTTTCTTGAGCTCCCCACTTTACTGCATGCTTTTTATCTTGCTCAGTTCCCTACCCTACTGTTTCTTCAGCAGGCAAAACAGAAAGCATTACTTGAACCAGCCCAAGATGGAAAACGTCACTTGCAATGCAGAAAAAGACAACATAGATAGGGATTTCATTTGCAGTAGCATGGGACAAGTACTATAGTTTTAGGTTTCTGTCCTCCACAAACAGTTAGTGGCCTTTACTGTCAGCTGGGCAAACTGATAATGTGAATGTGCCCTATGTCTAGGTATGACAAGATATGAAACTGCCCTCTACCAGTTTAATGCATGCCCTATTGGCTACTCAGAAGAGATTGGTTAATCCTGGTTTACAGCTTAATAAATTAAGGAACCTCAGTAATTATGGCTCCTTCCACAAGCCAAGTTTAAACCATTTATATTTAGAGTTGATATATAAACTTAACTGCTGCATGAAGAATATAGTGTTCCGCTCGAAGAGGCTGGAAGGAAAAAATATTATTGCATGATCAAATATGCCCTGATTTCTTTCTTTTTAAAAAAAAAATAGACAGTAAAATCCAACTAATTTTCAAATTACAATTTGTAAAAAGAGCTGATGAGATAAATGCAAGCAGAATTATTTTCATATTACAAACCTCATTTAGCAATTTCCAGACTCTAAAATTGGTCTGCTTGATAACATGTATTTTGAGACTTTTTGCTAACAAATGCTACTCAATTTGTTTTCCTGTGATTGAGTTAAGTATTAGATGACTTAATCATGACTTAATGATAATGCACTTACTTTCCAAATAGAAAAAGAAAATATTCTGATTCACAGCATAGCCCTTCTGATTTCATCTCTTGAAAGAATTAAATTACTGTTTGGAAAAGCTTTGAAAACCTCGATATTTAAAGCAAAACTGTATTGGCATAGGATCTGAAAGAGAAATGTTGGCAAGGAGAATGAAAAATATATGAGAGAACACTGACAAGGTTTGTTTGGGATATTTTACCCAGTGTGGTGACTTGTTGACTGCCTTCATTGACAATATTTTTACAGTTACCATTTCAAAACTAGTTAAAGTAACCGTAGAAACTTCCCAACCTTTCAGTTTCCTCTGTTTGGAAGATAGCTATAAATATAGAAGCGATTCCGTGGTAAGGCATACAAGCAAGGTCCAGGTGAGACTACTTGAAACAGATGTTATTATCTATATGGAGATTAAATCAGCGGCTCTTTTGTAAAAGGCTTTTCTATTGAATGGGATGCTGAAACACAAAAAGCATACTAGAAACAGAATGCCTGTTGGTTTTGGTATCGCTGTTACATTTTCTAGTTGCTGTTATAATGAGGTTTGCAGCATTCAGAAAGGGTTGTTGCTTACTTTATACAATGTGAAGCCACCATCGTCAAAGCTGTGAAGAAAGCATCCCTACTATGTATTTTATTTACGAAAGTGTGGTTGCTTGACTAAAGCTTGGCGGAATATACTTGTAGAGATGCTTACACAGAGGCCTTCCTGAAATTTGGTTTTATGTATGACTTTTATCATTATTTTTTGTTTGTTGTTATCGGATCAAAGTTGATTGATGGCTACCTTGTGGATTGTTGTCCTGATCTGTTTTGATTTTCAGTCTAATTGTTGCTACAGTAGCATCCACTCGATGACCTTTCTATTCTATCACAGCTAATTTATTTTTAGCTACTACCTTGATCTTATTGAAATGTGGATTTCCTTTCATTGTAATGCTTTCCTCAATTCAGTCATTTAAAAGAACAGAAGATTAAATGTGGCACGAAGAAAACAAAAAGCTTTGGTGCTCATAATGTCAAGAAATATAGTGTCAAGCCTCTGCAAGCATAGCCGAGGAGGAACAGCTGGCAGAGAGCAATGAGGGGGAGGTTGGAGGTGAGAAAGAGCAGGCCCAGGCAGAATCTAGTGAGCTAGAGGTGGAGTCAGAGAAGGAGATCTTAGAGGAGAAACTGGGAGCAGTTCCCCCACCTGACCCAAGACAGAGACGCAGGGATAAACGGGCTCTGGAGAAAAGACTATTCAGGAGCAAGTAAGGGAAGGAATGCAGCTGAGTTGAATCCTTTAAAAGCCAGCCAGTTGTAATTAACAGTGCTGGAAGCAAAGAGTTGAATTTTCTAGTCCAGCATCTCCCTGCTCTGGTATCTTTAGGTAAGAGTTCCTCAGCCAAGGTTTGCTTTTGATATTTCAGAAATCACTTTTGGACTGCGGCCAAAGTTTGTCTTGGTAATTATCTATTTTGTTTTTGGGAAATGAACCAACTTTAACAAAGAGAAGGCATTTGGGTTTTTGGGCAATGAAGACTGTTTGTTTTTACGTTCCTGATTTTGATTTGTGAATTGCTTTGAGTTGGGTCATCACACATTGTTTCCAGGGGTTCATTCCTAAGAGAGAGCATTTGTGCTTTTCCAAGTGTTGGAAGAAATGTCCTTCTGGGTTCTGCTCCAAGTGGTGAGAAAGACACTGGAAACATGGTGACTGCTTGGAAAGATGGTTTTTAATGGTGGACAGGATCACGTGCCTTGAAGATCTTGGTCGAAGGAAAAAAAGGGAAGAGATGCTGAGAGTGCCTGGGTTTTATGCCCCCTCTGGGCTTTTGAATTTGAGCTTGTATCCTGATTCATTGTCAGACTCCCATGGGGTCATGCAGGGATAACTTTGTAGGCTGTGTTTTTGAGCCCAAGCTTGGTTGAGTCTTGCTGGGTGATGATGTAATGAAGGAGCTTTGGGCAATTCCTATTCTGGCTCTGCTTGAAGGTGGTAGAGCTTTGTTATGTAGAATAGACTGACCCAGGCCTCAATGGCCCATTGACAAAGGTGTGGGGGCTGAGTTTCTGCCTCCCTTTTAGGGGAAATATTCTGCCCTTTTAATATATCCTAAAATATATCATTTTACTAGGAGAAAGATCAGTGCTAACTTCCTACATGAAAACAAACCTGCACACCAGATAAGTTGCAAAATGGGTAATTGAATGTATATAAAAGTCATATTAAAGAATGGCATATAAGGGCGAAAAATCCTTGGAAATAAAATGATGTGAAAATACATAAGTAACAAACATTTGCTACTTTTACCTGTAGGAAGTTAGCACTGATCCCCCCTCCTAGAAGAATGAAGTATTTTAGGAAATATTAAAAAGACAGAATATTATATTTCCCTGGATAGAAAAACATGTTT
>JANHFP010005809.1:17391-28310 GCA_032468135.1 Calamaria suluensis | reverse complement strand
ATTTTTACGTGCTTTCGAAACTGCTAGGTTGGCAGAAGCTGGGACAAGTAACGGGAGCTCACCCCGTTACACGGCACGAGGGATTCAAACCGCTGAACTGCCAACTTTCCAATCAACAAGCTCAGCTGCCTTACCCACTGAGCCACCGTGTCCCTTGGTCACGATAAAGGTGGGATAAAAATCAATAAAAATACTCCATAGCTAAAATATCCAAGTATATTACACCAGCAGAGCGGAAATATTGCCACCAAAATATTTGTGTTTGTGTCTTGGACTAAAATAAGCAATTTGTCTCATTTTTAATCGGCTTTCAAACTCGGGAATTGAAATCTAAATGTTAGGGAAGCACAGTGGAAAGTTTAAATATCAATCGAGTGACTTTTAACTGACAATTTCATTTGATCAGATGCGTAGAATATTATCGTCAATTAGGAAATGTGCATTGTAGACATGAATATGGTAAACTTCAAGCAAATATTGCAATGCAGTCCTAGTCATCTACTGAAGGGACTTATTTTTTGAATGTTTATCCTGCGTTATCAGCTGCTATATGAAGTTAAGCAATACAGTTTCACAGCAATCTTCGGTGCTAAAAGTGGTATTCAAAATTGGTGACCAAAGTTAAATTAATGTTGATTACCTTTTGAAGTCAAAATAACTTTTATACTAGGGGTGTCCGACCTTGGCAACTTTAGGACTTGTGAACTTCAATTCCCAGAATTCCCCAGCCAGCCATGAATTATATCTCTGATTTTTTACCATTTTCAGGTGTCTAAATTGAAACATTATAAAACAGCAGATTACTGAAATAAACATTGAGAGCAACAATAGCATGCCTGTGCAAAATACAAATACAATATGCAGTGTTATGAGTCTAAATGTGCGCTATTTAAATATATTTTGCTTGGTTAAAAAAAAGGCAACTATTCTCAATACTGATAACAAATAATAGGAATTTGAACATCCAAAATGGTTGTCCAAGCCTTTACTTCTGTAATGAAGCTGATATACAGTACATGCATAATTTTGTAATTAGAATAATGGCACTACAATCACAGAAATGCCTCCTGGCATTTCCTTAGAATAATTCTTTTATGGCTGCCTGTTGCGTGTTAAATATTCTTAGGGAAGGTACAGTCCAATATATTCATTGATAAAATGAGATGTGCAAAACTAAATGGACACAAACATGAAAACTGCCCCAAGGGAAATATTTAATTCCAACCATTTCTTATCCAAATGTTTAAAACTTGACTCTTCCTTTCTATTTCATGGATCTGAATTCTCATGGCCTTGTATCTTATTGTGCTAATGGATGGCCCTTAGCTGAATATTATAATAGACGCATAGAGAAAATAATCAAACTGGGGCCAGGAGGACATGAAATAGTAAATCTGTTACGATGTCTAAAAAAAATCCTCCTAGGAGTAGACATTCCTTCTAGGACAGTATAATCCAAGCTGCAACTTTATTCAGTTTGGTCACAAGCCAAACTGAATAAAGTCAAAGCATACTAACTCCAACATCTGCAGAGAATTCTAAAGCTCTACCAACATATTGTCCCCAATAATCTGGGTCCTTATTTTCCTGACCTCTGAAGGATTGAAGGCTGAGTCAACCTTGAGTTAATGAAAATCGAACTGCCAAACTGCAGTCAGCCGGCAGTCAGTAGAGGTAGCCTGCAGTACTGCATTCTAACCACTGCACCACCACGACTCTGCTTCTTTTTACATCATGCAATACATATTAAAAGCAGGTGGGGCTTCAGTTGTTTAATTTATAGTTTAGAGCAACCCACAAGTCTTAAAGCTGCCAAGTTTGGGAATCTCTGGTTTAGGGTCTCATGCTAACCCAGAGGAGGAGCATTCATCATTTGGATGATGTGATTTAGGCACAGGGAAGGATTATTCCATAATGGCAAATGCTACTTCTAGCCCCAGTTATTTTAAATTTAGGACCGGAGAGACAGAAGGCATGCAGGGATGGGAGAGCATGCATTATCTAATTAAAGTTGTGCTACACACACAGTACAATTGGATTCAAGCAAACCCTCTCCCTCCGTTAAGCATCTCCTTTTAAGAAAGTTCCAATAAGGTCACCCTACAACAGTGCCACAGAAATTTTAACACCAGCAGGAAGGAGATGAGGGCTGAATAATGACCATGCTGCTTGCAACAAATAAGCATTTTATCCTCAATGGGAAAAACACAGTGTAAAAACAGAGATATATCAGGGGCTGCATCTCCATAAGTAGTGATTGCCCTGATAAACACAGATGGATGAGCTACAACTCGATTTGCAATGAGGTTTTGCAGAAAGAAAAAAAAGGCAAGTCAAGGAACGGATTCGGGATTAAAGGTGGTCCTTGTCTTGTATTAGTAGACGCTGGCGAACCCATTTGTTTCTGATATCTGATTAGCGTAGGATAGCTGTCATTTTTATAGGGTTTCAGCAGCCTTTGTAGCAGAGATGATTTCTTTAGATTCTGTGCCTGTTTGGTGTGAGTTACATATTAGACTCCCATAAAAGACACACATTCTACTTCTAAAAGAAAACTTTCCTTAGACATCAGAAGTTCTTTTCAACCAGGTCAACAATGCTTGTTTTGAGGTTGGTCCTTTTAAAGCCAATACATTTGAACCTCATATGGAAAGGTTGTTTAAGGTGCTTCCTACACAACCTACAGAGGTGGATATCACTGATTTCATTTAGGAACCGTTATAAATTGTTGCAGTTGTTCATAGAACAGCCTTAGGTTTCTGTTAAGAGTATTTAGGGGAAGGCTAATCATTTTGATGAGGCAATTAATGACAATATTTCGCTGAAGAAAATATATCCAATATTTTTTCCTTAAATCAAATATCCATTATGTTTTAGTTCCCCGGAATATGTGAATTAAAATTTACTCTTTGTAAAATAAAAACCTCTATCCATTTTGCTCTTACCCAACAATAGTTTTGTAATGGAGGTTTTTAACAAATACTTAGGCATAGTGGAAGGAAGCTTTTAATCCATTCTTTCTGTCCAAGTATTTTGAGAGAAAAATTTTCCTGCTGATGTTATAAGGCCATATGGCTGACTTCCATCTGCCGGTAAATTATTGTAAAACTCTGTTAAATGGTTGAAATTCTTATCTTTAACCTTTTCCATATGTGTGTGTGTGTGTATCAGGTTACAGCCCGAATTGTAGAACGATCCAGTTGTGATACTTTTTGTGCTTCTCTTGCTTATCACAACTGTGTAATCACTATTATTGATTAGTAAATACTATATATATTTACTAATAAATAATAGTGATTAAACAGTTATGATAAGCAAAAAAGCCCTCAAAAGTATCACGACCAGATCGCTCTACAATTTGGGCTCCAACCTGGCACCTAGGATTTGTAGAAATATTTTCGGAAAATGAAGGCTGTCCCAAATAGGGCAGCCTTCTGCAGCTGTCCTGTTGTTAGTCCTTCTGATTATAATATAGTTTACAACAAAGAAAACACAAGGGAATTCAGCACTATGACAGGGCTGCCCTTGTAAATTTAAATCTGAATGTTTTTAAAGAACTGCTGTTCATTTAAAAACAATATTTTTGGTTTGATGATTTCTTGAGGTTTTTTGTTTTTCACTTTTACTTATCATATGCCACACATCTAATTTCTGTTCCCTGGGAAAAGAGAATCTGTTTTACAAAGTCAGCTGATATGTGTAAGAGATGCAAACCAAAGATTAAAACATACCAAGAACATTGCAAAAAGAAAAACAAACCAATATAAAAAAACTGACTGAGGTTTTTTTAGAGCATTTAATGCACTTTGATTTTTAATGCTGTAACAATCAGAAATGTTAATACTTCTAAGAAAGATTGGGAGGAGAGGGGGGCAAGTGACACATGATGAGCCTGCAAAGATGTTGGAAGGATTATAGTGATTGCATTAAGTCTACAGAAATTTGAATATGTCTGAAAATATTTTGTGTCATGGTAACCATTTCTTTTTGACAACTTCTCCTAAAATTGCTTTCCATTCATCACCAGCCATATCTGAAGCAGCTAAAGTCATCTTTAGCTGCATCAGTTAAAATAGTGATTTCCATGTCTCCCAATTGTATTTTTGGTATGGACATGATCTGATATGCTTCATCAACAATGGTCTTGATGCCCAACATCAAATCATCACTTTAGACTGATAGGAGCATGACTTCTGTCAAAAAGCCAGCAGGCAAAGGCTTCCATAGTTATAAGACTTCAAGTGATACTGGACACCTGGATTCCACAGTGTCAGTTGTGCATATTATGCCTGACCAGCTCGTTCTAAAGTGCTTGTCAGGTTTCATTCAGGCTTTATAAGATTTAGGACTTTTGAATGCACTAGTCTTGAATGCACATGGAGAGTTGACTTAAACTAGGCAATGGAATCTAATTCTACCAGTTATACATTGCTGATTCTATCACCAATTAGTCACAGAGTTATATATTCTGGAGTACAAAGATCTGTCTGATATTTGATGATAGCAAAGATACAAAGAAAGTCCTAACTCTTTAATGCCATCTAGTACCCATCAGGAGTTCTGCCACTCAGTTGTGGTAGTCCTAATACAAATGCTTGATATGATTAGCTTTGAAGCTAGTTTGCAAAACAAAATCCTCAAACATACATATTAATTGATCAGTCCCTCTCTAAGTGATCTGTTGTATAGAATGTTATATTTATTGAATGGAGACAGTGGTAAAATCCAATTTTACTACCAGTTCTGTGGGCATGGCTTGGTGGGCATGGTGTGGCTTGATGGACATGACAGGGGAAGGATACTGCAAAATCCCCATTCCCACCCCAATGGAAATTTTGAGTAGTTTGGATAGTGCAAAATCTGGATTCCCACCCCACTTTGGGATCAGCCAGAGGTGGTATTTTCCAGTTCTCTGAATTACTCAAAATTTCCATTACCAGTTCTCTAGAATCTGTCAGAACCTACTGGATTTCAGCCCTGAATGGAGGCTATATGAAAGACTCAAGTGATAGAGCCTTCAGTCTAGCTGCTGTCCTAATTTTATACCAAGTGAAAGTGCTAAAGAGATTTTACTAAGAAACCCATAATAGGGTTTCATTCATTCATTAATAGGCATTCATCCAAACATTACACTAAGGTTGAATTGTAGATTTGTTCCCCATAAATTAATGTCAAGCCAATGTTTTGGAAGACAGCAATATAAACGTGTTATTGGAACAAAGATAAAATCATCAGTGCTAAACTATGGTAATAAAAACAAGGTCTCCAGTGAATTGCTTGGCTTAACAGAGACTTGGGATATAAAGAAAAGAATACCCATGTTTGTATCACAACAAGGAAAACAACTGAAGAACAGCTGTGGTATCAAAAATCAGCATTTAGCAGATGGCAACTGATAAACTTTTCTCAGATCAGAACCTAAAAAGAATCCATCTTGGAACATACTTAGATAGGAAACCAGTACAAATTTCCATGATGATCACTAAGAAAGCACACTTCAGGATTTTTTTAAAAAAATCCTGAGAAAATACAGTGGCAAAACATTTTATATAGTTTTATATCAGTTGTATCCATGCAAGCACCAGAAATTAAGTTCATCTCAAAGATACTTTACCTCTGTTTATTTCCTTATATATTTCAAATTGGAAAAATGAAAACAAACATTAACAATGAGGCGCCGGTTTTATTTTTGCTTACAAAAGTAAAATTTACCACAGTATAATTGACATTATGGCAGTACCATATTGTCAGCACAATTTAAAATTCTTTATTAGTCCCTAGAGGCAAAAACTTACATTTTCATCCAATGCTACATTGCAGTTTCAAAGGACAGAGTTTGTGTCATGTTACTACGATGCAGATTTCACATTTTAGTCAGATGGCAGTTACACATGGACACCTATGATTGACAAGTGGAGTCCATAATATCCTTACAATCCTGGGGAAAAATGTAACATATTTATATAAGTCTTCCACAATTCCACAGCTATGTTACGCCTCAACCATTGCAATATGCAAATTGCTATATAATATTTCAAGCCATCCTTAATTAAGTAAAAATAAATTTTAATGGTTTAGGAGATCATTTCTAGATGCATTGGAGAAACTAGGATAACTGCTGGACATCAAAGTGACCCACCAAAAGCCAATTAAACTTAATATTATTCATCATAACCACATCTCATGTAATTCTCTTGACTTGATTTTTTGGAGTGGGAGAGATAGAAAATGAAAATACTTTATTTCAGCAAATGGCAAATGATTAAATTCCTTTCACTTTATTATGAATGATATCAAAAGATTATCATATTCTCTAGATTTTCACATATCTTTGATGAAGCCAAACATTTTAAACTTTTTTTTGAACCAACAAATATTTTTTCACTATTATTTCACATTTTGATATGTGATACCTGTGATTCACCTACAATTTCAAAAACATCTACCTTTAATTTGCTGCTCAGTAATATAGAGCAATCTGGGTATCATGTCAGAACAGTAATCACTTATATGTTTACCAAGTATAAGTAATAATGTATTTTGGTTTTGCTGTTAGTGGACCATCTCATGGTGGTAATAGAGAGGATGAGATCCTGAATTTACATGAAGGAACATAGCCAGTTTATGTGGGTCAAGAGAAAGGTAGTATCAGAACAGACACTATTGATTGAAGGAGAAGGGGCAAATATTCTATAGCAAGGCAGAAAAACTCAACAACAATTTTTGTCACATAAACATTTCATTTTCTTGTGCCAGTGGCGAAATACAATTTTTTTTACTATTGTTTCTGTGGGTGTGGCTTGGTGGGCATGGCAGGGGAAGGATACTGCAAAATTCCCATTCCCTCTCCACTCCTGGGGGAAGGATATTGCAAAATCCCCATTCCCACCCCATTCTGGGGCCAGCCACAGGTGGTATTTGCTGGTTCTCTGAGCTACACAAAATTTCTGCTACTGGTTCTCCAGAATCTGTCAGAACCTGCTGGATTTCACCCCTGGTTATGAAGTGATCAACCACTTATGAAGTTTGCTGCTTGTTTATAGCAGGTGACTAGCAGCCTACAGCTTGCAAATCTTGCAAATCCTTTCCCCCCCAAAGGTACAAAACCAAAAATCACTGGTAAAGCAAACAAATTCCTAGAAAACTCTGTGACCTGTTGGATCTTCTGTTGAGACAAAGATAGTACAGTGTGATGTGACCAGAATATAATGAAATAATGTAAACTTAAGACTAATCACATTTTTCTTAACCAAATTCCAAGTGGTCCCATGATCATCCAAGAAGACTATATATTAAAACTAGAAAAAACAATTGTAATAGCAAATGAACTTCAATAGTAAGTCAATATTTATCTACAATCACAGGCAGACAAAAAAAGCAGTGGGAGCAGGACTGACTTCCAATTTCCTGCTGACTTCCCCATTGATTTTGCAACCAGAACCTTGCAAATAAAACTGGTCTGAACACTATGGAAATTTCATTTCTACCTGACTAATGAGTTCTGAGTTTTTAATGCATTCTTTAAGTTAGCAAATTTTAGGTATCTTGATTCAAAAATTGTAATTGTATTATGTACCATTTCAGCTAATGTGAAAGTATAAACAGATAAATACAAAAAAATTACATAGTATATAGATAGGAGATGTTGTGGTTGTGCCAGGGAAACTTTATCAGATGAATATTAAGCTATTCACCAATGGTGGCTATCTTTAGTAGTTGAGCTAATCTATTTCTAGCATGCTGGTATTATCCAAATGGCAGGAAAAGGAGGATGAAATTTTTATTATTTTTTTTCAACAGTGAAATCTGTATAACTTATGGGGGAAATTCCTTGTTAACTTTTTCTCAAGCTCTTGAGGTTCCACTGTCCAAAAAGAGCATTTAAGAGGAAATATGTCTTAATTTAGAAAGAGTATACTGTCAAGCGTTTCCCCTTCTATCCCCCAAAGGACAAATGAGGACACTGGTTTTAAGAGAGTTCATAAGATTAATCCTTCCTTTCTTTATCCAACGTAGTGTTGGTGTCCTGAAAGGGAAGGTATTAGAATGTTGAAATCCTTGCCACTTATCAGAAAAATGAAAAAGGGATCTGAAAGAAAGAATTTAGATAATACCCTTGTACAGGACAGTATGAGGGAGATCTGTGATACTTCAGATGACTCAGGTTTAGTAATAATGCTGTGAAGTTAACCAGAGTTGAAAAATAATCCTTATAAATTTAATTATTTTCTTCAGGAATAGATTGGGAATGAAAATAAAATTGCTAGCAAAACCCACAATGGTCTGATTGTTTTGGATGAATAGCTGTAAATATTTTTATGTGACTTAAAAGAAGCTAACAATTTGTGAAATTCTTTCTATGTGGCTGGTGGCATAAACACGCAAATACTCACTAGATTGTACTAACAACAGAATTGACCACTGCACATTTTCAACAAAATAAATCCTACAAATGAAAGGATGTAATTACATTCTTTTAGAAACTCTCTAGGGGCCTTCAAGAAAAAAAAAAGCAGTCATATTAATCTAGCAAGCTACAAACTGATTAACAGAATGCTCCTTATAATATGAAATTGGCTGTCTTCCATTTTGTGAATTGTAACAGTAATTACTATGAACCAGTGAAAAGTTGGTCCATTTATAAATCCTAGTTGAGATTGCTTTGTAAGGAACAATATCGAGTGAGCAAAGTCAATTGTTCAAAACTCGCTTTTCTGCTGACCCTGAAGAAATGATTAAAAGAAAACTTCGGCAATTGCTAAGGCTTCATTCTTCCTAAAACTAAATATAAAACCAGACCGCAAGGAGCTTCGATATGAGTTTTAAGAACAGTTGTTAAATGCAAAGCCCAAATGAATTTAGAGACACCTCTAATTTCAATCAGCTGGAATTCACAAGTGAACAGGCATTTTGCTGATCTTCGATTTGCACATGAATTATCATTGAAATATTGCTGTTCCTGCTTAAAGAGAATTTGACAGCAGTGGTACATTTAGAAAAAAAAAGGACAAACTCTCCTCTTATCTCTTTCCCTCTCTCCCTCCCTCTCACCCCCCCCCCCCACATATGCTGGAATGATTCCCTAAGCAAATTGAACTACTCTTCAAGCAATCTGCCATATTTTTGAAGGCATTTTAGAATCTATATCAGTCACTTTTGGGTCCTCTCAGTTCTTAGCCTTCCTTACACTGTTACCATCAATCATTTTGAATTATTCCCATTTTAAATATGATTACACCCCTTGCAGCTACTCTTATTGTTCATCTAACATTTCCCAAGTTTTAATAACACTGGAGGTGAGCAAATTACCTGGGCCAGTGTTGGCTAACCTTTTTGTTGTTGCATGCCAAAAGCGGAGGGAGCACGGAGAGTCATGTGTGTCCATGCCCACACCCATAATTCAATGTGCCCTATCCCCTGCACATGTGTGTGTACAACTCCCTTGCCCTCCCCCCACTTTTGGCACATGATGGCCTGGTAGGCCTGTTTTTCGCACACCCCAGGCTCCAGAGCCTTTTTAGGAACTTGGGGAGGGCAAAAATGGCCTTACCCACTCCCATAGGCCCTCTGGAGGCCAGAAATGGCCTATTTTCTGACTTCAGTAGGACTGGAAGGCCTGTTTTTCACCCTCCCCAGTCTCCTGAGGCTTTGTAGGAGCCTGGGGAGGGCAAATGGCCTTTGCCACCCCCCAGAATCCCTCTGGAGGCCATAAACAGCCCATTTCCTAACTTCTAGTGGGCTCAGAAGCCCTGGAAATAAGCTGGCCAGTGCATACATTGACACTGGAGCTCAGCTAGGGCAAGGCTCATGTTCCCATAGATATGGCTCCATATGCCACCTGTGGTACATGTGTCATAGATTTGCCATCATGTACCTAGGCTATCTTAGCTCTTGGAAGAAAGGTAGGATATATACCTAACAGCAACTACAATTGTGAAGCTCCTCCCTTCTTTGAAATGAACAAGTTTTTCTTTATTTCAAATTTACCAACATGCAAAAATACTGCCCTCAGAAGTGTTTTGGTGAGATGGATGAGACTTCCCTGCTATATTCTATATAGTTTGGAAAACAATATTTGTAAATCATATTCTGAAATCAATAATATATTCAATATAAATATCTACAGAAGCAGACCTTATGGATACTTGGTTAAAATAAGTTCCACATTTGGGTGAAAGTAGGGTGCTATTTAAGGTTTATCTTCATTTTTGTCTATTTATCTCAGTGGTAAAAAAAATAAACAAACCAAAACCAAAAGAGTGGTTTAAAAATCCAGTAAAACTCATTCAGGATTCCATGTTTGTATTTGATACATGTATCTAAACAGCTGGAGACCATGTCTGAAAGCATGTTATGTGGTAAATAAGACTTTTGTCAAAGACTTCATTGAAGAGCGGGTAGACTGAAGTGATCTAAATGGTTCCTTCAAACACTGTGGCTCCTGTCATTTCAAATGCTTGTTTAAGATCAGCTAGATGAAGGCTGTGCATATTTACTCGCAAGTACATGTCACTCAACTCAGTGGAATGAGCTTTGGGGTAAACATGCATAAGACACTAAGAGATGTTGGAATTTTGCTAAGAAATTGTGAGTCCTATTCTCCAATGACACAGTATGGTAAATTTGTACAAAGTAAGATAACAATGTTGCTTTTAAATAGGGCATTGATTTTTCATATGATATTCCAAAAAAATAAAATAAAAGAGTATTGATGCCTTCTTGCAAATGCCAAACAAAGAAATCAATCCAGAATTCTCACTCCAGGAAGGAATGTCTAGGCTTAAATTTGGGGCACCTTATGTGAAGTCCCAGCTCCCAAAGAAATCAATAATGCTGGACTTACGCTTCCGCCTCTGCCGCGACAGGGAGAGCGAACTTCGCTCTCCCGCTCGGCCTTCGGAGGGCCCCCCCCGAGGGGG